>CM057163.1:1050341-1072602 GCA_029962745.1 Echinometra lucunter | reverse complement strand
TGAGGTGAGGTGGGAGGAGCTGGAGGTGAGGTGGGGTGGGAGGAGCTGGAGGTGGGGTGAGGTGGGAGGAGCTGGAGGTGGGGTGGGGTGGGAAGGTAAATGGGAGGAAAAGATATAGAGAGGGAGAGATAAGGGAAAGCTGGGAAGAAAGGGAGGGAGAGAAGGAGAGAGGGTATGGGGTGGTAGAAATAAATTTTGACTTTACCAAGCAGAAATGGAAGCTACATGTACATATACATGTAGCTCAGTACTAATTTGTGTAGAATATGTTTCAAATGTCCATCACAATCTATTGCTTTCACATATTTGATGAGATATTTGCACCGATTCTAAACCAGAGTCTCTCTTTGAAATGCCAAGGAAGACCACAAGCTTTCCTAGACATGACATGGTCAATATTGACCAAACTCCTTAGGACCAGGAATGGAGCAAAGAAAGGAGATTATAACATCTAAACAGAGATAGCCCTCACCCTCCCCAATTCCACTATGCCACACCCCTTAATAGCTGTGAATTGATGTTGTCATCAAGTATTCATTTGGAGGAGATAGAGACAAATGTATTGTTAAAGGCATTGGCTAACTTTGTGAGCAGCTGATTTAAAAAAATTGCAAACTAAGATGAAACATGTGTATGAGTACTTGTATTTGTACTAAAAAACCCTGAAACCATCCATAATTTGAAATGAAAAACTGTAATTTAGACGCAAACCGTGATTTTATTATCCTTCGTCTCACGAGACAATCACTAAGAGGACCACTTTGCTCGAATTTAAAAATGCCATTATGTGCCTCCCGCCGCGTGATACGGCAATACACACAGTACGGTTCGGTGATTCATGTGCGCATGCGCACTCCTTATGTCTAGTCTTTGCAACCGACCCTCGTATATTTTTCAAACATTGGTTCACATTTTTGATATTTAAAAATGCTTCCTGTGGATATTATACTTTGAAACTTTCAGACTGGTATTTTTACCCTATAACCCTTATGTTATCCCATTTTCAAGTAACAAAATGAGATTTTTAAAAAATCATAACAATGTTAACCAATGTCTTTAAATCACATTTACCATCTCAAAGTAACAGATTTCTGAATATATTTACTATTCTGTAAATATTACACAGTTGCAATTCTGCTGACAGCCAGCATTTCAAGTACATGTACTTCTCATTTTGCATTCAGTGTATAAATATTTGGCTTGCAACAATGATAATGTTCATATTGTTCATTTGGATTGGATGGAGAGGAAAAAAGCTGTAAATAACATAATTAGGACCTAAGTGGTATCATATACATCTAGATGCAATTCAGTACAATTCAATTCAAATAGACATTTATTTTTTTCCAATGAATTGCAGGATTTGACAATAACGTTTATATATATTTTTTCAAAATTGTACCATTTATTTCTTGTAACGTTAATATTTTATACTCAATTTAATCAGTTTAAAAGCATTGAATACATTACATTTTGTGGAGAATATGGGGGGGGGGTATGAAAACCTGATGATTATTTTGACAGTCACCCCCTTTTCCAAAGAAATGTGTATCAAAGTAACTTGCTGTATGGGAATCTGTGGTAGCTTTTTTTTTTTTGGGGGGGGGGAGGGGGGGGATGGGGTGTGTTAACATTTCTGAGCAGACTCTTTGCACTTACTCTACTGGTTTTCATCACAAATTTCAAATCAAACATGTAACAGATGCTGTTAGAATACTGTTTGTCAAGCATTTGCTCATGCTGGACCAGCCCTGTGGAATTCACTACCACGGGAGCTGAAGATCTCAAACTGTTCGAAATCCTTTATTTAAGGGCAACCTAAAATCGCATTGTTCACTTGCATGTACTCGGTTTTGAAGACAGACACTTTTTCGTTTTTGATGTAGTTACTTTTTTTTTAAGCGTCTTGAGCATTTAATCAAATTGGAAAATGACTTTATAGAAATCCTATGTATTATTATTATGATTATTATTACTTAAGTAGTTCTTTATTTTCTGTCTTGGTATAGAACTTGTTGCTATCTTCCATTGACCATGGGTGATGATTTGTTCTCTTTTTATTTTCTTTCTTGATATAGAACTTGTTGCTAGCTTCCATTGACCATGGGTGATGATTTGTTCTCTTTTTATTTTCTTTCTTCGTATAGAACTTGTTGCTAGCTTCCATTGACCATGGGTGATGATTTGTTCTCTTTTTATTTTCTTTCTTGGTATAGAACTTGTTGCTAGCTTCCATTGACCATGGGTGATGATTATGAAGCCGAGGAGAGAGCAAGGAGGAGGGAGGAAAGGAGAAAGAAGAGGGAGGCTGAACGGTAAGTAGAACTGCCCATCAGGGAAGCTGCCATCTTAAAACCATGTAACATAAAAGTTTGTCGTATTTGAAGGTTATGTTTCTGTATAGAATGTTGGTAGGGAGACTGCATGTCTTGCTAGGAAGATGATTGATCAGGGGGTGTTTCACAAAGACTAAGACTGACTCAAATGGCCAGCCATAGTTAAGTGCGATTTCAGTCAATTTTAGTCTTTGTGAAACACCCCCCAGGGAATTGTGACTGGTTCACAGAACACCCAGATTAATTCACAATACATGTTTTAATCTAACAAGAATGATTTTTGGTTGTTTTGTTGTAGATAATGCTGTGTTACTATTGCTGTCAGAATTCTTGTTCAGGGACAGTAATTTGTTCACAAATAATCCCATTTATATTGAAAAGATATGCTTAATGTTCTTCTGGAAGTGAAAGTGTCCTTGATTATTTTCTCAAATCCCCCCCAATATTTATTATATGAGAAATTGATATGCAGGAGCATGTCATGTGATTGTATTAGTTTGTTCTTTGTCATGATATGACATTCTCTCTTGAAATTAACATTAACATTTCCATGACTGGTTTGTTCAATCAAGGATCCTCTGGGTCCCGTTTTATAAAACTGGTTAGTTTCATCTAATTGGCTGAGTGAAAATTTGTCATAGAAATGTGGCAGTTGTTACTGATAATAAGTTTTATGAACCAGGGCTCAGATCATGATAAGACTCTTGCAAATCCATAATATGAAGGCTAAAGTGTGTAATGAAGTGATTTAGAATACAAACAGTTATCTCATTTGCATGCATTACATCTTATTATTTTATTGGGATTGCTTTGTTTTTAATACTATTCTGGAAATGCACTTTATTTCTTGGTAATGGATTAATTTTGGTGTTTGGAATGAGAAGTACCTCTGAAGTAATTTAATTTTGGATAATCTGAAACTTTAAATGCCTGTGCATGGTGTGACATTAACAATTTATGTTGTTTGTGTATTTCTTTGTGTTCTATTCCCCAATTTTTGCTGACATATCTGTTTGGAATGTGACATCTTTCATGCATGCTTTGGATTCCAACACCATCAATAGAGCTGCAGCTGCTGCCACCAACGGCTTTGATAGTACATACGGCAGAGATCTGGAAGAGATCCGCAGACGTAGAGAGGAGCGTCGGGCAAAGCTCAGGCAATCGTGGGTTATATTTCAAATGATTGATTTATCATAAAAGTGAAAGAGTATTTATTTTTCCATTCATAAGGTATCTTATGGGTTATATTTCAAATGATTGATTTATCACAAAAGTGGAAGAGTATTTATTTTTCCATTCATAAGGTATCTTATGGGTTATATTTCAAATGATTGATTTATCACAAAAGTGAAAGTGTATTTATTTTTCCATTCATAAGGTATCTTATGGGTGATTCTGTGCAGTGTATCCTGTATGACATGTCTTATCCTTTAAATTTTCTTAGAGAAACATTCTTTCTCATAGAACTGTCATGTTGCTTTCATGTATCACTGCAATTATTCAGTGTATCAAGGTATTATTTATTATAAGGTGAAATATGCCGTTATCATCTGTTTGGAGCCAGAAGGGCCTTAAGTCTGTATAATATATTCGTGACAGAGGTCCACATTTTGTGGTTTGGCCTAATATCTTTTGATGCAACGCCCGAAAAATCATACCAAATACATGAGCAGAAAGAGCAAAAAATTCTACACAAACTGTGCCCATTTTGGTTGCGTCAATATTCGTTGTTTGATGATGAAATTTTTTAAAAAGGAAAATAAGCATTAAAATCCTTAAATTGGCAAGTGATAGAAAGTTTAAAATCACCATTTTCCCCTGCAAATTGGCAATTTTTTGACTTCTCATCATAATTTGTCAATTTATATTCATTTCAGATACATGACGTTTTATAAGAAAAATGTAGCAATAAAATAAAAATGTTGGTGTTGCCAATTTGAAGAATAAAAGCTGATTAAATTAGGCTTTAAATAATTCCTGTCACGAATGGGTTAATGCCCTTCTGGCTCTGAACAGATGATATGTCAGACAGAACACACTGCAGGGAATCACTAGATATCCCATACAGGGGGTAAACTGCTTACAAAGATTGCAAGCAGCTAAAGAGGATGAGATGATCTTGCATTTCACACATCTCTATTATGTAAGATTAGTGACTAGACCCAGGAGCATTTGTGTTGGGTCATCATTTTTGACCTTATAATATTTACTATTGTCATTGGTTTTTACCTGCCAAGTAGTGGTTTATATTTATATTATATTGGATGGCTCTGAATGGGATACCAGAGAATTCCACGAATTAGGGCCAATATTGCATGAATCGAAGATGAGTGCAATATTAGCCCTAACGAGTGGAATATTCCTGGTATTCCATGAAATAAAGCCATCCAATATAATTATTATTATCCATACCCAACAAGAAAGGGATTTAAAATTCAATAAAAGTCATTTCAGCATCTAAAAAGGGCCCCCATCATACATTCATTTTGATCACACAAGTTTGACTTACCTCTTTATGACGTCAGCAAAGTGTCGTTTGTGTATTGCTTGTATTGCATATCCGCGCATTGTATTCCTTATCGTCCATGTTTGTTTCATTGCGCGCACGTGAAGAGACCATGCAATATCGCATAATATTGCACGGCAAATTTTGTACATGAGGTTATGGGGAATTTGGTGTTTTATACAATATGCTCTGATATTGCACAGACAAATCATACACACAAACGATATGTGTTTTTAATGCGCCGCAAAAATGCCCTATATAGATAATAATTATTGTTATCAGTATCACGGTAAGTCACTTTACCAAGATATGCACTATATGCAGTTTGGTACTCATATTTTCAGGTAAGTAAAACTTGAATGTTACTGTGTCTTTACAGGAATAATCATTAATTGATTTAATTTTCTTTCAAACATTTATACTCAAGAGAAACAACTATCTGAAATGTTTTAACTTCAGTAGGTTTTATATTGATGGATACTAGTTGTAGTCTTTTGCCTATTGGAACATGTTTTCCATGTATAAGACTTAAAGAAATGAAATAATTCAGTAGCCAGCAGGCGTATTGGTCCTGAAAGATGGCAGGGAAGATATTTCAATTTCAATTTCAATTTCATTTTCCATTTCAATATCAATTATTTTCCACTGAAATCAATATACAAAATATGCAAAATGATATGAACAATTACAATTGAATTTGTAATAATACTACAACGTACTCAAGATATAATTTAATGATTTGGAGTTATTACATTCACATTGTAGAGATTGTGATTGCCAAAGCTTCTTCAGGAAGAAGGGCGGGAGGTATTAAAGAGGAAGGGAAAGGAAGGAGAGAGGGGGAGATTGAGGGAGAAAGGGAGGACAGGAGGTTAGGCTTCTTATCATAAGTCAGAGTCCAATTCGAGTGTGGCCTAGAGCTGGATACCCGCTCAGCATCTTTTGGTCCAATATCCTCCCGTTCCTCTGTAGACTAAACAATGGGGGATCAGGAAAGCCGATGTGAATTACCAGGGGTGGAGAAGCCAATAAAAACTTTGAACTTACCTTTGGACAAGCTACCTGAAGAGGGAAGAAGGAATTGAGAGAGAGAGAGAGAGAGAGAGAAAGAGAGAGATGGGGGGGGGAGGTAGGGAGGGAAGGAGAAAAGAAGAGATGGAGAGAATGTGGTAGAGAAAGGATAGGGAGGGGGAGAGATGAGAGGGAGGAAAGGTGGGAGGGAAGGTTCGACAGGCAGACGCTTTGGTTCAGGAAGAAGGGCGGGAGGTATTAAAGAGGAAGGGAAAGGAAGGAGAGAGGGGGAGATTGAGGGAGAAAGGGAGGACAGGAGGTTAGGCTTCTTATCATAAGTCAGAGTCCAATTCGAGTGTGGCCTAGAGCTGGATACCCGCTCAGCATCTTTTGGTCCAATATCCTCCCGTTCCTCTGTAGACTAAACAATGGGGGATCAGGAAAGCCGATGTGAATTACCAGGGGTGGAGAAGCCAATAAAAACTTTGAACTTACCTTTGGACAAGCTACCTGAAGAGGGAAGAAGGAATTGAGAGAGAGAGAGAGAGAGAGAGAAAGAGAGAGATGGGGGGGGGGGAGGTAGGGAGGGAAGGAGAAAAGAAGAGATGGAGAGAATGTGGTAGAGAAAGGATAGGGAGGGGGAGAGATGAGAGGGAGGAAAGGTGGGAGGGAAGGGTTGGGGTGGGGTGGGTGAGTAGGTGGGAGAAAGGGAGAAATACATACATAGATATAGCTACTCTATGGGTGGGGGGGAGGGAAAGAGGGAGGACTCCGTTGAAGGAGGGAGGGAGATAGAGAAAAGGAGAGAAAAATGTTCTCATACTACTGAACTAGTCTATTTTGCTATGAATGTATTAAGTGAAGGATTCGTACAGTAAACTTCGCGTAGGCCAAATCTATTATTATTATTATTATTATTATTATTTGCTTTGGCGTCACCTGTGCCTGGGAGGAGAAAAGCGAACTGCATCACTGTAACCCTTGGGTCTCTCCTCCCCATATCGCTGATTGGGGTTGTGCAGATGAACCACATACACCGGGGTTTCCCCCTACTCTTATACGAATAGTGCAGTGGGATCTTTTACATGCAAAGGTGGTGATTCTCCTGTACATGGGACCTCCCCCCCATTTAACGTCCTATCCGAGGGACGGAGTGTTTTCCACTGTATCATAAGCCTCCGTCTATGAAACGGGAGGGGCATGATAACAGACAACGTAGGCTTCAGTCATCTGCCTGGGTTGGACTCAAACCCACGATCTTTGGTTCGACAGGCAGACGCTTTGGTTCGGGAGGACATCTCATTGCAAATGCATTTTTTTATTCAGAATTTCTATTGATATCATATCTATATACAGCAGTATAAGACAATGATACAAAACTACAGTTGCCTATTCTTAAGGGGTAGCCTGTATTAACAAGAAAAGTCTGCAGAAACAGTTTAGTGTAATGTATCCAGAGTTCCAACTAATTCCCTTTTTCTTGGGGGGGGGGGATTGCTGTTTAAATTTCAAAAGGATCTGTATGCTTATTTTTTTTGGGGGGGGGAGGGGAGAAGATGAAGTCTGGAGTTTGAATTATGGGGCTCATGTGTCTGAGGAGCCTGTGAGTGTTGTTGAGCCTTGATCGTATTCGTCGGTACACCCAGGTGATATAAAGAGTGCAGGGTACTTAACAGAACATTGAACACCGAGGTAGGCAATGGTGAGTTATATTTAGCAGAACATTACATGTGCCTTATGCCTTGCTATACTGTTAGACTGATGAAAGGTTGCTGGCCCTAAGGAAGCTATGATAGTTATCTCATAGAGCATTCCAGTAGAGGGATATCCTTAGTGCAAATATGCAATCCATGGAATGTATTGACATGAGTGATCTGTGATTAAAATCACAGCCCTCCTCATATGATAAGCATCTATGCTCCTTATTCTTGGGCAGGAAAATGCACCCCATTGCATGCATCAGACTGTTTACAGTGTACACTAAGCTCTTGAATTCTCCTTGAAAAGGGACCAATTTCTTAAAAATATCTTCAGTCTCGCTAAATTTATGAATGAAATAGAAATTGGTGGAAAGTTTTGACATGAGTGATCTGTGATTAAAATTAAAGTCCTCCTCATATGATAAGCATCTATGCTCCTTATTCTTGGCCAGGAAAATACACCCCATTGCACGCATAGACTATTTACAGTGTACAATTGAATTCTTTTTAAAAAAGGACGGAGTACTTCAAAATATCTTGAGTATAGCTAATATTTATGAATGAAATAAAAACTTGCGGAAAGTTTTGACTGATCTGTGATTGAAATTACAGTCTACTCTTCGTTCATGAGAAGTATAATCCATGTTCTTTATTCTTCAGTAAGAAAATGCAACCCATTGTATACTTGGACAACATACATGTAACCCAACAGTTAATGGGAACCAGGTGGCTCATGTATTAAGTCTATAGGAATTCAACAATTTGAGTAGTACTACATGTACTAGTCAGTAGGTTAAATTTCAGTGTAACACGCATTTTCCATAGACGCCAGTCTGAGTTATATCGGGCTTGACATCCACAGGGTTTATATAGAAATAACTCATCTGATGACTGTTGTCCTTATTCATCTTTCAATTAATATTTATATTCTTGAGGAGAGGGAAGGGAAATAGGAAATTTCATCAGTAATTTTTTCCCATTATGTCCTTTGTATCATACTCCCTGTCCCTATGGTGTACATGGTAATGTTATCTCTAGGACCGTATCAGGACAACTCCCCCGGGAGGACAACTCCCCCCGGGGACTGGGGGAGATGTCATCCGGGGGAAAAGTGTCCTCCGAGGAGAGTTGCCCTCGGGGGAGCTGTCCTCCAGGGGAGTTGTGCTCCTGGGGGAGTTGTCAGGTGGGAATCGTATGGGGGAGTTGTCCTAGAACCCTCTAGGACATCTGTATAATCTTCATCAGTCATTTTTGGGAAACATTATCCCCGCGTTCAGACACAAAAAAAATTGTTGTATGGCTATACCAACATAGTAAAGCTACATGTATACGATGGATTTGTGTGTGTGAATGTTAACGAAGCAACATATAAAGAAACGTCATATAATGAAACGAGGGTCTGAGCATTGTTTTGAACTAGAACTTGATAAAGAATCACGGTCTGTGTGTGTCTGAACATATGGTGACCATAGAAGGATAAAAATGGGCGGGGCTTAACCCATTCGTGACAGGAATTATTTAAAGCCTAATTTGATCAGCTTTTATTCTTCAAATTGGTACCACCAACATTTTTCTTTTTTTTGTTACATTTTATTTATAAAATGTCATGTATGAGAAATTAATGTAAAGCGACAGAAATTATGGTGAGAAGTCAAAAAGTTGCCAATTTGCAGGGGAAAACAGTGATTATAAACTTTCTATCACATTGCCAATTTAAGGATTTTAATGCTTATTTTCCTTTAAAAAATTTTCAGCATCAAACAACGAATATTGACGCAACAAAAATGGGCACAGTTTGTGTAGAATTTTTTGCGCTTTCTGCTCATGTATTTGGTATGATTTTTAGGGCTTTGTATTAAAAGATATTAGGCCAAACCACAAAATGTGGACCTCTGTCATGAATGGGTTAATGTAAGCATGGTCTAAGGAGACATGACCTTGCCGTGACAACATGTGCAGTAGAAAAATGCGCATCTATACCATGTTTCTTCTGAGAGGTCGGGATGTGTGTCTGAACAGTCCGTAGCCTATATGATGACAATATTTATACGACATTTCTTTATCGAGTTTTGGTATAAACGTTTTATGTCTGAACAGGGGGATTAACTTCTTCAACCCAGCAAGATATAATTGTAATGATGATTGTAATGCAGGCACATTTTCTCACCTCCCTTAATTCTCCCCCCCCCCTTAAAACTCTCTGGTGCAGTTTTGCCAGAAAAAGAAAAATTGGCATGAAATGTTGAATATACTCTCACACTGTCAGCCTTGCATATAAACACAAATTTGTGAGATTATGAAATATTCCTTTCATAATTTCCACTGGTGTAAATAAAAAAAATGAAGGCAACAGTAAAACTCTGCACTCATATCGCTCCTTGCATAACAATCACAGCGCTTCCTTAAACCTGTCGCTACTGACCAGCTAATTAAGCGAGGACATCTTAAGTTTTTGAATGGCTACCAAACTTTTTAAAAGCTTTAAGTGTTAGCACCGTGAACCCCAATGATTGAGGTACATGTATGTATAGTGTAAGGTTATCTTGAAGATTACATACCGTCATGCCTGAAATGCTATTTCTCCACATCTACATCATCTTAGATCTACTCTCTTATACCCCTTTGTTTGAAATACAGTGAATTAGATCCTCTTGTTTGTTTTGAACAGAAATCAGAGTCACTGGATGTAGAGATAATCTAGCCTATCATATCTAATATATTTGACTCATGCAGACTCATTAAACATCTGAATTGTAGCTTGCACTCTATATAGCTTGTGCTTTATTCAAATGTAGCATTGCTGAAGGCTAAAGGACTTAACAATCCAAACAGAGTCTGTGCCTGTAGACTATATGCCTATTTTCCTCCAACTCACTATTATCCTACTAATTTGGCAGTGGAGTGTTTTAGGAACATAAGCCTAGGCAAAGTAACTTTCACGATACTGATCTTTTGATAATAAAAACTGTGACCTTTTAGCTCTATAACTTATGGTTAATTGTACCATCGGTGCCTCTTTCATGTTTTTTCTAACTCTGCAATCTTCCATCAAACTCAGTTTTGTCATCTTATTTTCTTCTGAATACCCTTCCAGCCTGTGTTGTTGCCTCCTACATCTCTCCATCTTTCTTGATGTAGCAACTAAGCAAGCAATGCCAAGCATAGAAATAATAGTAACACCTAGTGATGTAGAACAGAAAAAGGCGAGACTGGAAAAGTTACACAGAAAAAGTGTGAGTTTATGATCAAGTTCAATTTCTTATGAAGATTTAGAGTTTGTATTGAGCTTTCCAGAGTGAAATTACTTTCTGCTCTGTAATTTCCCTACTGGTCTTTAACATGTACTACAAAGTTCATTCAGAAACAATTTGGCATTCCATCCAAATGACCCCACTTAGCATCTCATCCTTTTTATCTCTTTCTCTCTCATCATAATTGTAGTTAAAAGATAGAGAGCTGTTGATTATTTAGACAACTGGTAGGGGTATAATCATGGTTAGAAGTCCCACCATGCAGTGAGATATGTTTGGGTGAATGATGTATTCTCAAGGGCATTTTCATAAGGGACATACCTGAGTCATCCCTCTTCAATTCCTCCAGGATTTTCTACTGTCAACCTTTTTATCTTCTTTCTAGCACTGTCTTCGGATAGTTATAGTGAAGGACAACTGCTTGAAAGTTAGAAAGGAACTCTCATATTCAACCTAATGCCTTGAATTTTAGAGCTTATACATGTATCAGCCATTATAAGTTCTTAATGATAAAAGTTTTGTGAAGATGGATGTTGAGTGTGGATGGGGCTCTAGATTCATTCATGTACATGTTGGTATGCCCCTATATCACTTTGTAAATCTTTTTAAAAGAATTAAATCTGCAGAATATACATATTGATAAAAATGCACATTCATCATTTCTGTTTGAATACACTCCTGAAACCCTAGGTGTCTTAAGAGACTTTCAAAATGCATTGTGTTATGCATTATTCTTGTACTGCAATATATTTTCAACTGTTTCATACTTAGATCAGAACTTATACGAGCCAGGCCATTTTCAAAGTCAAGGAAGGAATGCCACACATTTTCACACGTATTTTCATGCTAGATGAACAATATGAGACTATACTTGATCAGTTTAATATCAATTCTCCTTTTTGTAGCAAAAATAGAGACCAGCTTTAAAACCTATTACATTGAACACTCCCCGATCATGAATATGGCACCTCATTGAGTGGATTTCCACCATTGCTTATTTTGATAGAGAGAGATTTTAAAGCCTATTACACTGAACACCCCCTCCCCCTGATCATTAATATGACACCACAAACAGTGAACTTCCACCATTGTTTATTTTGATAGAAAGAGATTTTAAAACATATTACATTGAACACTCCCCAATCATTGATATGACATATCAA
This sequence comes from Echinometra lucunter, assembly GCA_029962745.1. Classification (NCBI taxonomy): domain Eukaryota; kingdom Metazoa; phylum Echinodermata; class Echinoidea; order Camarodonta; family Echinometridae; genus Echinometra; species Echinometra lucunter. Next base: position 1,060,632 of record CM057163.1, on the reverse strand, counting down.
CAAGTGAATTTCCACCATTGTTTATTTTGATAGAAAGAAATTTTTTAACCTATTACACTGAACACCCCCTCCCCCTGATCATTAATATGACACATCAGTGAGTGGATTTCTACCATTGCTTGTTTTGATAGAAATTGATTTTACCCCATTTTCTACTGGAATCGGTTGGTTCCTGTATTAAGCCTATGAGAATGACAGAATTCAGGAGTCAGTGGGTTAAAACCTATTACATCTAAGGTAGATGTGGAATCTCTAATGATCCATTATTATCCTTATTTCTTTCTGTTTATTTATTTATTTATGTATTTATTATTTATTCTTTCATTTGTTTATTAATGAGTTGATTTTTTTTTTTTTTTTTTTTTTTTGGGGGGGGGGGTTAACTGTCCATCTGTCCCTAAAATCCTATCAGCTTACACTACATTTTAGAGACTACATTTTATTCACTTGAAGAGCTTATATCCAAATCACACAGTATATAGCTGTATACAGAGTTCATGCCCTTTTCATTTTCTTATTTTGTTAATGCCTGTCATGTCAAGTTACCTGAATTATAGATATCTTTTAATGCAATTAAGCTGTGCTAAAGACATTGGTGTTCACTGTATTCAGGCCTTTACATAGGTAGAGGTATGATAAGGGTCATGATATGATATCTTCAGACCATACCAGTCCACTACATAATGAGCTTGTGTATCCTGAAGTCCTGCACTCAGCCTGCCTGGTTGAAGAGACCAGTTTCTCTCTATTCTCTTCTCTGCATTCTTAGCATGTCAGTTTGGGATCATATCTCTCTCTCTCTACCTTGACACATTAGAGGTTCTGTAAACATAATTACCAGATAGGGTCATTCACACCACAGTGGACATTCGCTCATTAGTGCTGTAGGCACACTAATGTCCCCTTTCTTGAAGGGTCCAGTCTGAGAATTTTTAGTGTCTTACTGTCTTTGTACATGAACTATATACAGTTAACCTTGCAGAACTCAAAAGTTCAATTTTTTGACCAAACTATGCAAAACATGTGTTATTTACCCTTTGAAGGTTTCGATGGTGGTAGAACGAATGGAAGTAGAAGGCTTCACGGTACACCAAGTATTCTTTCTTGAGGATGAGTATGGCTCTGAAAAGGACCTACCCACTCTCGACGTTACGGTAAGCATGTTCTTACCGTCCTCCTCCGTGAAGCCTTCTACTTCCACGAGTCGAACCATTTTATGTGGTGCCAACAGATTCGACCTATGCAATGTAATGTAGAATTTTTTTCTTGAAATTTTGGCCTCCTGACTTAGACTTTTGGGCACTCATGTGCCCCAGACTTAGGTCCAAGTTTCCCCGCTGATTAGGGTGGTATCGATCCACATTCAAAACGCTTAGGCGTTTATCTTTATGTCATTGTGCTGAAGAACGCGTCTGGAACGCAAAATGGAAAACTAATGAAAAACAAATTTTTCAAACAATGATCGATAATTTCATGGGTAGCACATAGACCTTGTAAATTGATGTACGATCTTCTTGTAACATGATTTTTGCTAAAATTCTGTTCCAATATGTCGAAATAGACATTTTAATTTTTGCATTTTTGTATTTTGCGTTCTGGACGTGTTATTTTGCACAATGACATAAAGATAAAAAGCCTTATCATCATTGGGTGCTCCCCTTCCAGTGAAAGAATATTGCTCATTCTGTAAGCAAGAGTCCCTAATTTAAGAAATTGGTTTGGGGGGGGGGGGGGGAGGAGGGATGTTCTGCAGACCAGAGTTCAAGATTAGGGAGTTCATGAGTACCTTATTAAGACCCTTGTTGTAACTTAGTATTGTTTTCTGCCCTTGTATATACAGTTGAAAGGCTTACAATCTTCAAAGAGAAGCCAATTATAGATGTAAAATTCATAATTTTGTCTGTAAAGACATTTTAAGTTGTAAGTGAATAACAGCCATAATGGCAGGCATAAAGTGGCCAGTTGGCTCAGATGGTGAAACAGTCTTCCTCTTGACCCAATGGATTCAACCAAGGCAGATGACTCATCCCTGTATTAATGTCTCCCTCCCATGTTGTATACATGTATATATAACTGTAGGCTGTGTTTCTCCTCTCCATCCTTTGGATAGGATGTAAAATAGAAGTAAGTCCTTTGTGGAGGAGAGTTACATCTGTGGTTCACTGGTTACAAACTCCACAGTCACAAAGGTTAAAAAACCTATGCACTCTTCCGTAGAGCAGGGGAAAACCCCTATGCAGTGGGACACCTGCAAATCCATCAGTTATTACAGAGGATAATTATTGCTTCACTTTACTTTTAAGAGTCAACTTCAATTTAAATCTCACAAATTCACCCTGAATTTCTTACTGATCTGCAATCTCATACCTACTATTTTCAAGTGCTATAAGTACCAGAATGCATGTTTTCTTTTCTTTGTCCCTGTTTATACCCTTTTCTTTCACATACTCCAAAAGTTTTAGACTAAGTTGTCTGTGGCAACCAAAGTAAAAAAATAAGCAAACACTTCAGAATCAAAGCTGCCCACTCTCAGAAAAAGTATTACCATAAGGATGTTAATAATTGCAGTGGTGGATCTAGGCGAGGATGTTGATATAGCTATAGTAGCTAAGAAAATTATCGTCTGCACCCCCTCTATTTTCAAATTTGCCGTTTGCGCCCCCTCTATTTCAAAATTCTGGATCTGTGGCTGAATTGTACTTGACAAAAAGCAATTACCATTCTAGCTTTTATCAATAATTGTCCTTATGGAAAATATATTTTATTATTTTCATGTAATCTTCTTAGTGCTATTTAGGTAAGTTCGATCCTCAATATAGGTGATTGCCAGATAGTTTTTTTCTTTGGACAAGACAGTTTTCGAGGACTTTCAAGAGTAATTTGCCAAAGTGCAGAGTTGCTGAGCACCCAGTCCCTGATCATTGAACAACGGCAATCCATATCACTCACTGGCTTGCTTCTGACTGCAGGTCTAGGATATAGACCTGTCTGTACACTAATGATGGACAGACCTTATATGGCTATTGGAATTCTAATTGGAAGGTGTACATGTACATAGTGAGATACACACAGTATCAGGGCTGATGCTTGCCTTCTGTAGGCCTACTACAGCCAAGTTGCACGGTATGGGTCTATTATAGCACTCACTGTAACAAAGATATGGGCAGAAATCCTGAGGGAGGTGGATGGGGGATGAAGGGACGACATGTTACCTCACCAAGTGATCGGGGGGGGGGGGGGGGGGGGGACTGCCTCCTCCCCTCGATTTTGTAACCATATTTATTAAGGCATTGGAAAACAGAAAAGAGTAAAGGCACCCGAGAAAGAGGAGACTATTTGTTCTTTTTCCTTTTCTGTTTTTTTTTTAAATTACTTGTCAACAAATTTGGGTAAGAAGGCACTTCAAAAAGCTCTGGACTTTTTGTGTTGCTTGTCAAATGTCACCCTCACATTTCAAGATAGAATCTGCTCTGAGCAGGGATGCTTATGCCAGTTGTCCTAGTACAAGCTATGTGGCTTGCTGGTAACACAGTATGAAGTAGGTAGGGTGACTTCTGTAGTTTTACTGTTATGATTATCAATGAGCAGAAATCCTGAGGGAGGTGGATGGGGGATGAAGGGACGACATGTTCCCTCACCAAGTGATCGGGGAGGGGGGGGGAACTGCCCCCTCCTCCTGATTTTGTAACCATTTTTTATTTAGGCATTGGAAAACAGAACAGAGTAAAGGCACCCGAGAAAGAGGAGACTATTTGTTCTTTTTTTCTGTTTTTTTTTTAAGATTACTTGTCAACAAATTTGGGCCCGTAAGAAGGCACTTCAAAAAGCTGTGGACTTTTTGTGTTGCTTGTCAGATAATTTCAGATATGTCACCCTCACATTTCAAGATAGAATCTGCTCTGAGCAGGGATGCTTATGCCAGTTGTCCTAGAACAAGCTATGTGGCTTGCTGGTAACACAGTATGAAGTAGGTAGGGTGACTTCTGTAGTTTTACCGTTATGATTATCAAATCAAATCAATTCACTTCAGTTCACTTCAGTTCATTTCAATTCAGTTTAATTCAAATCAAATCAAATCAAATCAAATAATTCAAATCAAATCAAAACAACTTGTGTTAAATTGTTTCAAATCAAATCCTGTTTTATTAAATTTAATCAAGTCCGATCAAACCAAATACAATGGACTTGCCATGTGCCAGTGACACTCTTTTACATATTGATGAATGTTAACAGTACATAGTACTGAAGAGACTCCCTTGGGTAAAAAAAACTTTATTATTATTATCATTATTATCATTATTATTATTATTATTATCATTATTATTATTAACATTATTGTTATTGTTATTATTATTATTATTATCATAATTATTGTTATTATTATTATAATTATCATTATTATAATTATCATCATCATTATTATTGTTATTTTCATTATTATTATCATCATTATTAATTATTATTATTATTATTATCATCATTATTAATTATTATTATTATTATTATGATCATTATTATCATTATTATTATTATTGTTATTATTATCATTTTGTTATTATCATTATTATCACTATCATTATTATTATTATTATTATCATTATTATTGTTATTATTTTTTCATGATATGAATGTTTGCAATGATCCTATATGCTTAGATATCTGTCAAAACGAAATGCGTTTATACTTGTCATCTTGTCATGTTGTGTAATTTAACCCGTTTACTGTTGGAGCCAAGTCCTCCCTGTATTAAATCTATGGGAACGGCAGAATTCAGTAGTCAACGGATGAATATAATGTACACCTGGAAATTGGGAATGTTATGTTTATGATTTCCATCAATGAAATAACTATTATTATTATTATAATAAATATTATTACCTGAATGAGGCATTTTGGAGACAAGATATAAGCGCGTATTTTGCCTGTCTAATTGATTCACTCAACAGAAAATACGTCACAATGGTTCAGCCAGGGCTCAGCTGCCTGACTAGGGTAATAATATTCATATTCCCCTCCTCCGCAAAATTTGTCATTTTCCTATTGCGCATGTGTACTAAATTATCGGTCCATAATATCCATATTCCACCTTTCTTGTATAAGTGCGCATTTAGCAAAGTGCAAACGCGCAGTATTGTGTACGCGATCGAGGTTAAAAACAATGGATACGCGAGGTAACCATTTACGTCACAGTCGATTAGCCAGGATTACATACCTGCATGAATAAGCTGAAATCTGAATAAGCTGAAAGCTGAAAGGCAATTAGCAGAAATATTTGTCATTGCTACAAAATGATAGGCTTGAATCATGCATCATCCTATAGCTGTAGGTAATAATAATTATATTGACTGGCTCTACTTTCGGGGAATATCGAAAATGTTGCCCTTAAAAGATCCATATTGCCCTCGTCTTCGACTCGGGACAATATGACTCATTTTGCGGGCAACATTTTCGATATTCCCCTCAAGGCCAGTCAATATAATATAATTATTTTATTTCATATTACAGAGCTGCTGAAGAAGAGGCTGAGACAAATGGTCCAACAGAGGAGACAGATGAGGAGAGGGCTAGACGAGAGAGGAGAGAGAAAAGGGCGAGGGAGAGAGCTGAGAGAGAAGCAGCTGAAGCAGCAGAAGAGGTATGGTGTAATGCATGTAAAGCTACTGGTTTATTCAATCTCTCTGTACCATTGTTTGATTTATTGTGTGTTTAAGTGATTTTTTTGAAGCTGGAGTCACAAACATGAATCACAAATCAAAATGCTGTTACAAAACATGGCTTCTGCGTTCAAGCGTTCAAGCGTTCAAGCGATTTTTCATCAACGCTGATTCTCGTTCATTTCAAGCCCACCCACTGTGCATCATACTGCGCATCGTATTGCGCAGTTTGACCCAGGAAGTATAGGTCAACTTTGGCACATGCTTTCTGAATTTGTTTTGCCCCCGAACCGGAAACATACCATGATAATGATGTCATAGAGATCTCTGTTGTGTTCAATTGATTTTTAGTGATCGTGGTTCTGCAGCATCATGATTCAAAATGCACCTTTTTCAGTGTTTCATGTTTGCAATCTGAAAGACATTTATTTTCCGACCTGCAAAAAATCAGTTGAACGCAACCGTGGTTTAAACTAAACGTCTTTGAAAACCATGATTCTAGGGTGAAAAATGGTCACTTGAATGCAACCTTACTATACATAGTGCAGTGATGGTGTGGAATGTGGATGATTAATGGAGAGGAGAGAGAAGATGATGATTAGGGAAAGGGTTGAGAAAAAACATCTAAAGCAGCATGCATCTAACAGTTATGATGTTAGGGATTGGATATTTATGAGATTAGTGAGTGTAAGATGCTTTGGAAGAAAGATATGAGAAAGACAGATATTGCAATAAGCCAGTTCATAGATACAATCTGAGCATGAGCAGATAAGGTCATTTGAGATAAAATCTGAAACCCACTGACATAACAACTATTAGAAGCTTGCCAGACATAGCAACAAGCAATGCATGTGAACTGGATTCCAAGCATTGTGCCTCAATTACTTATAAAAAAAGCAGGTTAATGGAATAGCTCGTCTCTAGGTGGTCATAAATGAAATGTGCAGAAACTGGAATACATTACCGAACCAGTCTATTGTTCACTCATGGTGCATCCATGATACCCAGATGGAAGTATTCTTTTTTCACTCAGGAAAATAAAGGCTATTCATGAGACACCTCTGTCACTTTGGGAGTGACTATTCTGAGTGCACAAACATGAACTGTCCATGTTCTAAAATATCTGTGGATATATGAGGTCATTTGAGACATGAGTTATCTATGAACTGGCTTATAGCAGTAGAAGGAGGGGGGGGGGGGGGGGAAGAGAGAATAAACCTTTCGTAGAGGACAGATCAGAATCATAACCAAAACTTTTTAAATTGTGAGACTCTGTGATGTTACACTGTGTTTTGACAATCATCAGGTAAGGAATAGCTTTAGATTAAACTCAGAATGTGGTGTTAAATCATCACTCATTAAATCAAGTTCAAAATGAAGGAGTGTTTGCTGGTAATGTGTGACATGCTACAAGTACTGATTAGGGTTCTCACTAGAAAAAAATCCACACACGGTTCCCACTCTGCGCAAAGCGTGTAAGTTTCGGAAGTTTTACGGAATAACACCTAAAGTTAGGTGTGGCGGCAGTATTTGCTATAGTAAAAGGATGAAAAATACTTCTTGGTAAGCAGGAGTTGTCTACTAATGGCATAAAAGTAAAAATACATTGCCAAAAAGCAAAACAATCTGTGACATTTATCATTATTGTTAGGAATATATACTCCAATATTTTTTACCCTTGTTGCCACGCATGGTGCAGCAATTTCACACATGGTTCTTCCTTGTCTGAAATCCTTTACCCATGGTATTGGAACCATGGGTGTTATGTGCTGGTGAGAACCATGGTACTGATATAAACACTGTACCTGTGAGCTAAGGCAGAGAGATATCTCTCTTCTGCCAGTCACTCACTCATCTATTGCTTATTAGAAGGTGTAACCCCATCACTTAGATACCTATCAAAACCTATCTATATTTCATCACATGTGATTATCAAGGAAAGTTTGGTAGGGATCCCCCCCCCCCTGGCAAAAGGACCCAAGTTAGAGGTTTTAGGATTGATGTTAACCCATTCGTGACAGAGGGTCCACATTTTGTGGTTTGGTCTAATATCTTTTGATGCAGAGCCCTAAAAATTGTACCAAATGCATGAGCAGAAAGAGCAAAAATTCTACACAAACTGTGCCCATTCTGGTTGCGTCAATATTCGTTGTTTGATGCTGAAAATTTTTAAAAGGAAAATAAGCATTAAAATCCTTAAATTGGCAATTCGATAGAAAGTTTAAAATCACCGTTTTCCCCTGCAAATTGGCAACTTGTTGACTTATCATAATTTCTGTCAGTTCATATTCATTTCAGATACATGACGTTTCATAAGAAAAAAGTAGCAATAAAATAATAATGTTGGTGTTGTCAATTTGAAGAATAAAAGCTGATCAAATTAGGCTTTAAATAATTCCTGTCACAAATGGGTTAATCGTGAAAGAGTCGTAAAGTCAAATCAAATAATAAGTGCATATTCTTGGGTTTTGCCATTTAGTAGAGATAACACAAGATAATTTCCAATCTTGCTTTTCCTTTATTGACAGTAATTTTACCTCTTTTCATGCATTACTGATGCATTTCCAAATAGTGTTTTCTTTGCTATGAAAAAAATCTTTGCTATGAAAAAGAGTTTTTAATTTTTTTAGACGCATAGAACACCCTTTTCTGGTACTTTTCTTTCGTTTTTTTCTAGGGAACTGCCTCTCTATATTTGGATTTTTATGCCTCCGCCCACCGTAGGTGGTTGCCGGAGGCATTATGTTTTCGGGTCGTCCGTCCGTCCGTCCGTCCCGTTTTCGTTCTCGCGATAACTTACGAACCGTTTGACAGATCAACTTCAAACTTGGCTCATGTATGCATATGGGAGGGACAATGATCTGATTAGATTTTGGAGTCTCAAGGTCAAAGGTCAAGGTCATAGAGGTAATAATACACATAAAAATGGCTCGTTCTCGCGATAACTGAAGAATCATTTGACAGATTGACTTCAAACTTGGCTCATGTATGCACATGGAAGGGACAATGATCTGATTAGATTTTGGGGTCACAAGGTCAAAGGTCAAAGGTCATAGAGGTCATTATGTACATAGAAATGGTTCGTTTTCACCATAACTCAACAACCATTACCAATCAATCTCAAACTTGGCTCATGTATGCACATGGGAGGGACAATGATCTGATTAGATTTTGGAGTCTCAAGGTCCAAGGTCAAGGTCATAGAGGTAATAATACACTTAAAATGGCTCGTTCTCACAATAACTTAAGAACCATTTGACCGATCAACCTCAAACTTGGCACAGGTATGCATATGGGAGGGACAATGATCTGATTAGATTTTGGAGTCTCAAGGTCAAAGGTCAAAGGTCATAGAGGTCATTATGTACATAGAAATGGTTTGTTCTTGTGATAACTCAGTAACCATTTGACAGTTCAACAAACTTGGCTCATGTATGCATATGGAAAGGGCAATGCTCTCATTAGATTTGGTGGTCACAAGGTCAAAGGTCAAGGTCAATGATGTCATTGTATAAATAAAAATAAATCAACATGAAGTGCCATTTATTTCTGATTTGGTAATGGCGGAGGCATAAAGATTCATCTAGTTTTCTCTGTTATCAAGTAGACACTTCTGAATACTAATTACATCAGGAGGTATGGCAGTGATAGCTCCACACACACACACACACACACCCATACCCACCCAAAATAAAATATCTTGTAGCAAAACCAGGAAAAATTAACAGTTTCAAAGCAGCTCTGAATACCTTCTGATAACCCATCTCACTTAAATCTTTGATCTTTTCAGGAGCCATTTCTGCATGATACTGTTCCAAAGATCAGGGTCTCTTTTGATGAAACTTGTTATCAGTAACAACTGCCAAATTTGCTCTCAGCCAATCAGATACAAGGATTTTGATAGCTTATAACAGTGATTGCAACTTGTTATTGATAACAAGTTTTTTTATGAAATGGGGCCCTGTAGCGGAGCTATTGATTGCACATTCCATGCAACCATAATCAGAGTATGGAGCAATATCCCCTCTTTTGTCAAAACAGCAAAATCTACAGAACAATTCAAGAAACCTTTGATAACTTATTTCTTCCCCAAATAATGTTTACTTATTTTAAACTTAATTGCTTGCTAGGTGCCTCGTCTGTTCCAGACATTGGCAATCATCTCTGGTTATTTATAATGTACTGGTTCTTAATACACGCACATGTACTTATTCTGATTAATTTCAGTTACATTTTTTGATATTATTATTTGTGTAAACGCTCTAATCTAGTTTACTTTGGAAAGGGTATTCAATGCTATATGTACATGTATGTACATTTTGATGTATCCACTCCTGGGCCCCGTTTCATAAAACTTGTATCAATAACAAGTTGCAGTAACTGTTACAAGCTACTGAAATCCTTGCATCTGATTGGCTGAGAGCAAATTTGTCATAGAAATGTGACATATGTTACTGATAACAAGTTTTATGAAACAGGGCCCTGGTCAGTCACAGGTGTAGCCCACTATCGTGTAGATAAATGTAATAGGAAGTAAGACACTGGGTGACCCTGCTAGCTCTGTAGAGGACATCTGTCTTTTCATTCCACTGACATGTTGAAAGTTCATGGGTATGGCTTATACAGAGATGAGAGAG
>CM057163.1:965606-1049841 GCA_029962745.1 Echinometra lucunter | reverse complement strand
TTCTCTATTATCCTCACTGTCTGTCTTTCCATCTATCTGTATATCTCTCTCTTACTGTTTCATTCTGTCTCTGTCCTCTCTTTCTCCTTTTATCCCCCTCTCTAATTCTCTTTCTCTATCTCTTATTTGTAATCTTTCCCCTTTGTTCTCCTTATATTTATCTGAGTCTCAATGTTTCTGTCTTTTCTGTCTTCATCATTTGGTCCCTGTTTTCATGAAGTGACGGATACAAGGAAAATCACCGTTTTTTTCAATTTTGAGTTTTTTGCCTTTTTGGACATCTTTCACTTACATCTTGAACCTCACAGAGTTTCAGACTGTAATAATGTCTAATTAGGTAACTATGGCAATGACATCAACAAGAAAATATCTAGTAAAAGGATTTTCTGTTTTCATGAAGTGACGGCTTTCAGCTGTCCCATATGTTTTACGTGTGTGGCTGGGTTCCATCACTTTGTGAAAAAACATAAAAGAGCATGTCTTCGATTTGAATATGTGATCATGCACAACTAGGTCAAATGTGCACTCATCAGGTCCCATTTGTTTAACACGCATGCGGATGAGATCCGTCACTTCGTGAAAACAAAATCACAGTGGGACCTTGAATTTTGTGTTTTCACGAAACGACTGCAATGTTTACACCTCGTTTTCTTCTAAAATATAAAAGGAATATGCAAATGATTAATAATGAACTTTGTCCAGAATATGCCCTATACGATGATATAAAATTGATTCACCCTTCATACATTAAAGAGGTTGAGATTGAGGTTAGAAACTTTGAAAGCGATTTACTCAAAACTAACTTTTAAGTTGCGCGCTCATCCTTCACTTTGGGAAAACGGATGATTTGAAGAGTTTGATTGCAAGTATAATTCAATAAAGGCCATTTTTTCATTTTCATTTTCAAAGTTACACCACCGTTATATGAAACAAACAACAACAAATGCCTTCCATTTGATACCACACTCATATATCAAGGACAAATGCCTTCCATTTGATACCACACTCATATATCAAGGAAAAAGTGTGGAATTGTGATCTCTATTATATAATATGTATTTTTTCATTTTTAAAATTATTTTCTATAAATGTAACACCTTCAATTGCAGGTATCTCAAAATCTACGTTAAAACAGTATATTGGCTTTCTCCAACTGTTTTTTACCCTCTTTCTCCCCTGGTTTGTCCCCATCAGTCTCTCTGATTTTTTCGGATGTTATCAACCCCCCCCCCCCCCCTCCTTTACACACTCTCTTTCTCTCTCTCTCTCTCTCTCTCTCTTTCTGTCTTCTCTTCCTACTCTTCTCTGTTTTTTTCTCCTCTGTTCACTCTTTTATTTCTCTTTGTCAATATCCCTTTCCCTTAGAATCCCCCCCCCCCCCCCCCGATTAAAAGTTAGCAGAGAGCCTTGCTTAAAGGAAACAAGCCAGTCTCTAGTTTTGGTAGCAAAAGGAGAATTGACATTAAACTGATCAAATATAATCTCATATTGTCCATCTTGCATGAAAAGATATATGTGTGACATTCCTTCCATGAATTCCAACGAATTTTAGTGTAAATGTCCGAGTGATACGCAATATAACGGTCACACTAAGCGGTACTCTCTGATACCTCCACGCGGACAAGCTCGGTGTGAAACACACGGCGATTCGCTTTGTACGTGCGGGCAAATGAAATGCCCACTGGTTTTATGTGTGTGCAAGGCACTGTGTGATGCTCCGCTCACAATGTTTTCAGGGGTCTGAAAACTAAAGTTTTGACATTTTGATTGTAAAATACACCCATACAAATGAGTTTTTATTCAGTATCGTATACATCATAAAGGTTTTATGATACAGTCTTTCATCTCATTCAGCAATGAATTGAAATAGTGAAAGATACTTTTCTGAGATTTAGCAAAACTAGACACCAGCTTTAACCAAAGTTAGACATGCAGATAAAATATAAATGATAGGAATACATCACCCACCCCTGAATGCCGTATTAACCCATTCATGACAGGAATTATTAAAAGCCTAATTTGATCAGCTTTTATTCTTCAAATTGGCAACACCAAAAGTTTTCTTTTATTGCTCCATTTTTTGAATAAAAAGTCAGGTATCTGAAATAAATATAAATTGGCAAAAAGTATGAAGAGAATTCAGAAAGTTGTCAATTTACAGGGGAAAATGGTGATTTTAAAATTTCCATTGCATTGCCAATTTAATGATTTTAATGCTTATTTTCATTTAAAAAATTTTCAACATTGAACAGAAAATATTGATGCAACCAATATGGGCACAGTTTGTGTAGAAATTTTTGCTCTTGCTACTCATGTATTTGGAATGATTTCTAGGGCTCTGCATCAAAGGTTATAAGGCCAAACCACAAAATGTAGACCTCTGTCACGAATGGGTTAACATTGTTATAATTTTGAAAAATTATAATTTTGTTACTTGAAAATGGATAAACATAAGGGTCATAGTGTAAAGATACCAGTCTGAGAGTTCTAAAGTATAATATCCACAGGAAGTATTTTTTAAATATTAGAAATATGAACCAATGTTTGAAAAATATACGAGGGTCGGTTGCACAGACTAGACATGAGGAGAGCACATGCGCACATGGCTCACCGGACAGTACTGTGTGTATTGGCGTATCACGGGGAGGGAGGCACTTATGGCTTTTTTTAACTCAAGCAAAATGGTCCTCTTATTCATTGTCTCTGAGACGAAAAATAATAAAATCGTGGTTTGCATCTTACTTAAAGTTTTTCATTCCAAATTATGGTTGGTTTCAGGGTTTTTTAGTACAAATACAAGTACTCATACACATGTTTCATCTTAGTTTGAGAATATTTTAAATCGGCTGCTCACAAAGTTAGCCAATGCCTTTAATGAAAGTTTGCAGACAGAAAAAGAAGAAAGAAAGTAAGAAGGCAGCCCCCCCCCCAAAAAAAAAACGAACCAAAATTTGATTTATTGTATTACTATATTCATATCTAACCCTGAAAGAACTGCAGGATGTATCTGCCAAGCACAGGAAACCAAATTCTATGTTAGCATAGCTTTGGCTAGCAGTTATAATACACAGTGACATGGTCATATGGAATAGACATTGTACTACTAGAACATACTCACCCTGTACACTTAACCAGTGACCAACAAACATTTACACACTTTCTTTATTTACTTAGCCACCCAATGCATGGGCTATGATGGTACATATGATTTTTTGGTGGAGTAAATGTTTTGAGGCTATTTCTTTTTTCTTTTTTTCTCTCTCTCTCATTTCTTTTTAAAGAAATGATTTAACTTACTTTTAAAGCCAATTGGTGAGAGTGCATTCTTACAGTTTATGTTGCGTGAGTTATTGTTATTTTTATTTTCAACTTTACTTCATAATTTGGGGAGAAGTTAAAAGGTGATAATAAAACCTGAGGGAAGAGAGATGAGAGAAATAGAGAGAAGGAGAGAAAGATAAGGAGAGATGATTGGGGTGCATAAGACAGAGAGAGAGAGTGAGATCTGGGGAGGAAGAGAGAGCTTGGAGAGAGAAAGAGAGAGAAAGAGAGAGAGAGAGAGAGAGAAATGTATCATTAGGCGCTTTCACACCTACCCGATCAGGAAAAATACCCGTAAATTACGAGAACTTGTTAAGGCCCCAAAATACCCGATAATTGTTCCGCGCTTTCACACCTACCCGAAGTCAGACTTCTTCGGGGTAAGTTCTCGAAGTTACGAGCATGCGCAGAACGATTTATTTTGCAGAAAAGACGAGGCTCGCGCTTTTAAATTCGCTCAGCTAGCTCAGCTCTTGATAGCGCTAGCCAGTTAGCTCGATGCGATCATCGGTACGTTTCTACATATTGATGTACACTTGCAGTCTGATAATCTCTCTTTAGAATTTTCAGTTTATTTTTTATTTCGAGAGGTATCCTCTAACCCGAGGCTGGCAAGTCTTGCAGCGAGCATATCGTAGATAGTCCTATTTCTTTGGCTGGAGGAGGGCACTGCCGTGTACACCTCCTCCCTTCTCCACATCGCTATCAGCGATGATCATAGGATGACATACATGTATTACCATATCGATATATCAGAATAAATCATAAATAAAAAACACAAAAGGGGAACAGAACTTTACTAAAACAACGACGGGCTAGAAATGGACAAAACAAATCTCAAATCCAGAATGTGCGGGTACACAAAGGATAACGACGTCCAATACGTACACACAGTACAGTACACGGTTCGTGCGCCAGTGCTTGATGGAATAGAAGTTCTCGTAATTTGCTTTCACATTACAAAAATCCCCGCGACCTTGGAGAAAGTACTCGTAATTTTGAGAAAGTACCTACTAATTTACGGGTATTTTCTTACGGGGATATTACTCGTAATTTGGTTTCACACTGGCAAAATACCTGGTATTTTCTGATCGGGGTAGAATACCCGATCTGAAAATACCAGGTATTTTTCCTGATCGGGTAGGTGTGAAAGCGCCTATATTGGTTTGCCCAGAGTTATTCAGAACTATGATCTTATCTGCTATGAGCCAGAAGAAAGAATTAACCCTTAAGCTGCTAAAGCTCCTCGCAGTGATCTGTGCACTGTTGCCAATGCTATGTGTACATGTAGTAGCACACTCACTCATGCATATTAAGTACTTGTGGAATAAACTTGGTTCGGGGGAATATATGGATGGCACAGTAAGTGTTAACTAAAAGAATATATTAGAAATGTCCTTCCAGCTTTCGATAGGTGATATTGAACTCTTTACCAACAGTTGAACAAGTGAAACACAGTTTGAAGACATATATATCTATTCTGAGACTACATCGTCAGTTGCTCGGCAGAAGGGAACAAGCGCACTTGACCAGCAAATGGGAACAAAGAGACATGGGGTCAAATACTGAGATATTTTAAGAATTTTACTTTCTCAGCAAATTACTGCCATAGCTATTTCATTTCTAGACTAAGTCAAGAAATTTTGTGTTATTCTGTTGAAATGTTTGGTTTGCCCAACTTTGCAAGTATAGTATGAAACTTCCCCTTTATTATGTTTGGCTTCCCAGGTGTATGGAGCGGGAATTGTCTATTTTTGGACCATTTTATGCATTGATTTTAAGATGAAAGTGTCATTTATTTCATATTTTTTTGTGAAGGCACAAGCTATATTTTGTCAATGCAGGACTTACAAATCCATCTTTTGCCAAGTAGCAAAGAAGTGGATACATTTTGTTTATAAACTGTGTTGTTGTCAGTGTATACATTGAAATGCTATCTAATCTAGTCGTGTCTTTTTGATACTAAACTGAACCCATTTTTCTTTGTTACCTTCATCTATGTTTTACTAAATTTGCAATAACATGAGTTCAATGTCTTTCTACATTTCAGTTTTACAAAATTTTGAATTTATTTTGAGTTCCTTTAATTCTGTCATGTATGATAACATAATTTGCTCTAATTATTTTTGTTGCATGATTTTTCACCACCTTAATTCAAACCATTTCATTGAATGATATCTTCTATTACCTTTGGTGTGTTATTTTTCCCTTTTCTTGTATGATTTTCTTTCCTTGCATGTATGTTTGTAGTCGTCATACATATCTCGTCGACGTCGTCTACGGGAGGAGAACAACAATGAATCGTTGACACCGAAAAAGATTGAGGTATTTCTCCTGGCCAATGAGATTAGTGATAATTTCTAGCCTGAAATAAAATGCACTTTTTTACAACATGGCAACAGGAATGAGTACAAAATATATTCATTGCTTTCATTGTGTTCATTTTGGTTTAGGCAGCTTGTGAATGACTATCATATTTTTTATTGTATTGGGAAATAAAGTGAGATTTAGCTGAAGTAGTACACTTCTTTAAAAAGAACAAGGGACCTATAAAATTGAGATGATTTGGAAAGATTGAACAAAATTCAAATGTTTTGTGTAAACATGACTGAATAGACGAAATTTGGTTATGGGATAAATTCAATTTGACTATTTCACAATTTTCATTTTCCATATTTTGCTGTGAATTCCTCATATTTTCATGCATGTAACTTGAAGACTTAGTATGGCACAGACATTTATCAAAGAAAGCAAGATTTATGACAAATTTACCAGTAAATGAAAAGGGAATTTTTAAAACTTAAATTTTGGAGTAATTATACATGACTTTTCTGTACCATATACAAAAGAAGCACAATTTTGTCTTTAATTGTGTGGACACAAGTTCAAAACTTGGTGCTGACAATTGGCCAGTGCTTTATACATGTCTGTGTGTACTTTGTCTTGGAGACTACCTGTTTGATTTGAATGAATTCAATTTTTATCTTTATTTTCTGTCATTGTTTGAACTTTTAATACTAGTACTTTCAAAGTAATACAGACTTCAAGTTAATAATTTTTCTGGAGGTATTCCATGTAGCAAGGGCCTAACCTATTGGAATCTCACTGTGTCTGTACTATACTGTATTATTTTGTAGCTCACGACTGTTGTAGAGATTTCAAAATGACCCCCTCGTTTGGCAGAACTTGCCTAATATAGTATACGGGGATGTGCTGCACCAATAGTTTCTTTTTTTGCAAGAAATCCCTAAACATGGGGTACGGTTTTGTGCCGGAAAATCGCTAAACCTGCCCCAACATTCTAAACAAGAATCTTTCCTATAGCATACTGCCCATCACATTTCTGTATGTTATATAATGTTGGGTTCTCACTGACGATCCGATCAACTCGATTCCTGATCTCTCAAAACCTAGTCTGCAAAAACAGACTATTTTCACACTTGAATACAATAATTCCATGAAGCCCTGAATGAGCCTTGTCATGGCAAGTCACTTGTGGTTTCAAATTATTGGACTGTACAAGAGATTTGCCATAGGTAGGCTCATTCAAGGCTTCATGGAATTAATGTGTTCAGGTGTCAAAATTATGTCTGTTTTTGCAGACTAGGTTTTGAGAGATTGGGACAATTGAGTTGATCAGATTGGCAGTGGGAACCTAGCATTAAGCAGGTAAGTAAGTATGCGTAAAATAGCTTCTTTGCCTCACTCACAGCCACGTAGAATTTATTTTGATTGTACAAAAAGAAATTGTTTGGTTCTTTTGATGCAGTTCTCCTAAGCGCATCTGAATGGGCCTTCAATTGTCTGGGTGTACACTTGAAATTTCTTAGATTAGAAATTAATCCAAGTCGATTGTTTTTAGGGACAACTCCGAAGTTAGATCTAAGAACTTATGATCTATAAGATTAAGATTTTTAAATTGGATTTTGGAGTTGTCCTTGATTTACATCTAAGATATTTAGAGTGTAAATGTCTTTTAATCTGTTGAACACTAAGCCCAAGATAACTCAGGCTAGGGTCTGTATGTGTTATACTGGAATCAAATTTTGTTCAACAGGTTAAAGTTACCCCGCTTTCAGACGCACCAACCTATCGAATATTCATATGACGTATGGATATACAACGTATTGATATGAGACCTTTCAGACGCAACGCCCCGATATCCGATAATCGTACAGGAGTATTCAGACCTCGCGCTCAGTTGAACTTTCGTGGGAAGCTCATGAATATGTACGAGCCTCTCCCTTGCGCAATACAAACTTCATGGGGGCTTTGTGCTTCGTGTTTAACGTTGCGTTGTGCTGGACTCATCTGTAGTAGAGTAGAGGTGAGGCCCTAAGCGCACGTTGCGAATAAGTCCCGCCTACTCATACGACGTACGGATATGAGAGCATTCAGACGTGAATTTACATCGTATGGATGTAGGATAATCTTACAAAATGATGCCCAAACCATCGTTTCGATATACGTCGTATATTGAAACGACGTATCAATATTGATACGTTGTTTCAATATAAGAGCATTCAGACGCGAAAAAACGTCCTATATCCATACGTCGCATATCGATACAAGAACTCTCTCGTCTGAAAGCAGGGTTAGTCATCTGAACAAACATGAAATTTTCTGGGTGTAAAATTTCTTTAAGCCATTGAACACTAAGGCTAAGATAACTAGCCTTAGGCTAGGGTCTATGGAAAATGCATGTTATACTGAAATCAAATCAACAGTTTAAAGTCTGTAATCTGAAAGAGCCTTAGATTGTCTGGATGTAAACCTCCTCTATAGTTCATAATCTAAATGAGCCTTGAATTGTTTGGGCGTGAACCTCCTCTAAAGTACGTAAACTGCACAGCCTTGAATGGGTGTAAGCCTCTTCTAAAGTTAGTGACCCGTATTTCCAAAGGTGTATTTAGTTAAACCATGGTTTAAATCAGTGTTCTAACTATGGGTAGCCAAATGTAACACAAATCTCTAACAGTAGATAATCGATTTATCAGCATTTTTAGTACTCAAACTATTGAAAACTGCCTGGGAATGATAGGTAAAATAGTTTCCTTGACCATTATTAAAGCATGAGACCAGAAGTCTAGTAAGCATAAGGAACATAGCAGCGTAGACAGAGTTGTCACTTTTGGCTACCCATAGTCAAACCACAGATTTAAACCATGGTTTAACTTAGTACCCTTGGGAATACGGGCCAGTATGCTTTTATTGAATACCAGTTGAATGTGTTGATGTTTTCAGAGTGGTGCTGTAGAAGACACATCATCAAGCCAGCAACAGGAGGAGGAAGAAGCACAGAGACAACGGGAGGAAGAGGAAAGGAGACAGAGAGAGGAAGAAGAAGAGAGAAGGAAACAAGAGGTAGGGATGCACCTATCACTTGACACATTGATAAGTGATCAAGGTTTTATGTCTTTAAAAGTAGTGTTAGGGAAAGGGTTGTAATATAGGGTTGGTTTTTTTTTCATATTCATATGCAGGGCGTGACAGACCCACTTGCCCGCTTGCCTCGGGTCAAGTAAAAGTCACGGGCGGGCAAGCAAATGTAAAATTCACTCAGTTTGTAGGTCATACTTGATGATCAAAAACGACAATCAGAGGTGAATTCTATACATTTCAGTGTAATAAATTAACATCACCATACCTTCTAACTTTCAAATGTAAAGATAATTCGTTAATTTAACCATAATTACACATTTTGGGGGATAATTCTTGAGTTGAAGTAATGTTTGCTAGTAACTCATAGTATGTGGAAATTTTAACATTCGTGCAGACTAGATTTTATCGGGGCGTGTATACGAGAAATTGAAACTTGAAACTTGTACGTTTCGATCGTGACAAAATTAAGAATATGCTCGACAAATTCACACGTTTTTTCAATAGGAATCTGGACTATATGCTGTTACATCTGGTTTAGATGATTTTTAGTGCATATCTCTTGTAACAGAGTTTTATTCTGGGCACTCAATATTTAAAAGTATTGAAATCTGGGCACCCAGCCGGATGTTTTGATTGTTTTAATTGTTTTAAAGTGAAATGCACAAAGATATTCAGTTCTTTCTGGCTGAAGCAAAGAAAACAAATAAATCAAAACAAATACTCTTAAATAGGACTCCCCTATATAGACTTAACCCTTTGACTACTGAATTCTTTAATACCCATAGGTTTAATACAGGGACCACCCTGTTCCAGTATGCGGCGGGTTAATACTTCCACGATCCATAGTCTACTGAGTAATCCACCAGATAAGAACACCTTCACAGGTCATCAGAATCATTATTGTTCTTATTTGCTGTTTGTTACTATACCATGTATACTTTTTAAAATAAAGTTTTTGATGCTCCTGTTATGATGAAAGTGTTGAATAATGAACTATACTTGAGCTTCTGATTTTATGACATCTCTTGCTCTGTTTTGAAAAGGAGAGAGAACGCAGACGTCGTGAGAGGGAGGAGGATGAGGAACGGCAGAGACAGGAGGAAGCAGCAGCAGCAGCAGCAGCAAGAGAAGAAGAGGAAAGAAGACAAGAAGAGGTGAATTATAGCTTTAATCCTTCTAGCAAATTATGAGAAATGGTACGGCTGCAATTGGTGTGTGATCCATGGTTATATTACTTAGATTGGAGTAGAGGTAGAGGATGGGGGTGAATGAATGTAGTCATATAAATGTAAGTGTGTGCCACTCAGCCTCCACCCCCACTCCCCCAACTGTTATGAAGCTCTGGATCTGCTAGTGTCTAACACCACCACCTGCCTTACCACCCCCTGTACGATCCAAACTCTGGCTCTAACAATATTATCACCAGGAAACACATTCCTCAAAAGTCTTTGCAAAGTCCTCATTTGCAAAATGCTTATATACCTCCAGAAAAGGAAATGTTAATGCAAAATATGCTGTTAACTCCCAAACATGTGTATATTTGAAGTTTTTAACCTGTATTTAATCCTTGATATCCTCTGTGAAAAAGTTTTAAAAAGATATGTAATCTCTTTTAATACCTAATATCCAACCCTATTTTTTCAAGAGTTGCTGAAAAGATATCAAACTAAAAAAATGCAATGATGTACATGTGTTTATTTTCTTCTGGATTTAACATTACAATTACTTAACCTCTCTCCTAAAATCTACTAATAGTGACAACTTGCCACCTGTATACTGGCATTATAATGTGTTTATTGATATGATTTAATTTTACCCTGTACATGTAGGTTCTTAATCTTTTTCATATATCTACTTTATCTTCTTCAAAGTACTGCTAATTATTCTATGCTTCCAGAAAAGAAAGTTCCAGGTGTATTCTGTCTTCAGCACTTGTATTCACCCTCATTGCACCGGTGTATTTAGAGCTGCTGCCTCGCAACCTCACCCCAATGATTATAAGATAGACTTTGTATTCTATATGTACATGCATAGTAGAATATGCAGCATTCTTTTTCAGTTTACATCTAACCCCAATTCTTAAGTTCTTAATGTCTTAATGTCTTTTTAAATGTTTTAAATTTTAATGTATTCTCATCTGCACTGGTTTTTTCTCCTATTCATGTATGTATGTATTTTTTTTTCTCAGCCAGTGGAGGAAAAGTTTATATGTAATGTCACATGCACATCATAGACTATTGAATTAAATTGAATTGAATTGAATTGAATTGAATTAATGGGATGATATTTTTATAGCCAGAAGCAGAGGAAGTACCACCAGAACAAGAGGATGATGGAGAAGAGGAAAGAAGGAGAGAGGAGGAGGAGGAGGAGGTAAAGAAGGAGTGACCCTACCATCAACCATCGTCTGTTTGATAAACCTTCTTTCACTCCTTCCACATATTTTTTTTTTACTAGAGCACCAGGGCAGAAAGGGGTTGTATGTATTATGTTGGCAATAGTAGGTTAGATGTGAGATTGCTATAAATTAATTTGAGAGAAAAAAAATGTTGTGTATTGGCCTTATTCATGTTCAAAGAGTCTGAAGGGCTGTAAGCACCCCCACCTCCCCCCCCCCCTGCACAGAGTTACTCATGACTTTAAGAATGACTTCAATATGGAAAGCCAAATGGGATTCTCAATCATATTTGATCGCACAAGCTAAGTTGAAATATCTATGGAGATTAACATTACTATTATTAACAAAAACATTTTCATGTTAAGTATAGTTTTTTCCAAATATTTCATTGAGGTTATAGGAAATACAGCCACACTCTGTTACAACAAGAGGAAAAACTTTGAGCACTCTATTTAGCTGTTCATATTAAGTCATTCTTAAAGTCATGAGTAAATTTACACACAGCTTTATGAAACAGCCCCAGGTTCCTTGCAGGTGATTGACTGTGAAAGTATTTGCTCACCTTATGTTTATTTTACTTCAAATGCTGACATTTATGTCCCATTCATCTTTTACAGCCTTATACTTCTCAACATTAATACCAGAGTCCCTTTCTGCTCTTGAGTTCACATGTAGTAATCATGATCTCTTGAAAATTCACCCATCTCCCTCTCTGTAATGATTTTTTCCCCATAGATATACATATAACCACCAGAGTAATGTTTCAAAATACCTGTATACCATGTATCACTGTCTCCATATGAAGAGTTTTTTTATGCAAAAACCGATAAACACCATTTTTGACAATTTTAAGGCAAGGTTTCCATCATACAGTACAAAATGATACTTTTCAAAAGATATATTGGTCATTACATATAAAGGTAATATTGTTGAAGTTATGTTCAAAGTAGCACATATTTTTATGCCTCCGCCCACCGTAGGTGGTTGCCGGAGGCATTATGTTTTCGGGTCGTCCGTCCGTCCGTCCGTCCGTCCGTCCGTCCGTCCGTCCCGTTTTCGTTCTCGCGATAACTTAAGAACCGTTTGACGGATCAACTTCAAACTTGGCTCGTGCATGCATATGGGAGGGACAATGATCTGATTAGATTTTGGAGTCTCAAGGTCCAAGGTCAAGGTCATAGAGGTAATAATACACATAAAAATGGCTTGTTCTTGCGATAACTTAAGAACCATTTAACAGATTGGCTTCAAACTTGGCTCATGTATGCACATGGAAGGGACAATGATCTGATTTGATTTGGGGGTCACAAGGTCAAAGGTCAAAGGTCATAGAGGTCATTATGTACATAGAAAATGGTTCGTTTTCACCATAACTCAACAACCATTTGACCGATCAACCTCAAGCTTAGCACTTGTATGCATATGGGAGAGACAGTGATCTGATTAGATTTGAGGGTCACAAGGTCAAAGGTCAAGGTCAAAGATGTCATTGTATAAATGAAAATAAATCAACATGAAGTGCCATTTATTTCTGATTTGGTAATGGCGGAGGCATAAAGTTCGACCACGCGTGGTCGAAGATTCATCTAGTCTTTTTATTTTTTAATTTTCTTAATCTTTAATTTTAAATTTCTCAGTTTGACAAAATGGATCTGTTTTTGCATTCAAACTCTTCATATCTGGAACATTTTCCCTGACTCATTCTGCCTTGCGATATGAGGAGTATACTGTGATTTCATGAGTATACATTCATGTATTGTATTGTGCACGAATATCTCTTTCCTATGGACCATCATCTATTACATATGACCCCTTGCAGTGATAGATTTAGATGTTTAATATCACTATGTAGATCACTACATACTGTACGTAGTGTTTATTCTGTGTGAAGAAGTTGTAAAGATCTCATTAATTTGTTTGATCTGTCATATTTTATACAAATATAGTTCTTGCATTTGTTGAAGTACTTTAAATTTCTTTGGCATTCATTCAAAGGTCTAAGTTCTTCTAGGTACATCGACTATTCCAGATGTTCTTTGGTGTAAATGGAAATATATTTAGGGATACCAGTTCCCAGGTTTCTTCTGGATTTAGGCCCTGACATCTTTTTCTTTTAGGCTTTTCAGCTTTTCAGCATTTATATTAAACAAAACAAATTAGAATCACAACTTTCCAGATCTTTTTTTGGCTTCATATAGCAATACCAATGCCATTCCTGCATGAATCTGGAAAATCACTAGTGGCTTCATTTTTTTTTCTTAAAGGTGATGTACTCCTCAAAGAAGTATTTGAATTATATTAATCATTCATCAATTTGTAGGGCCTTTTAATGGAAGATGTTATTAATTTGTATAGACCTATTGATATGACTCAATTCTTTCAAAAGGAACGTCAGAGACAGCTAGAAGAGGAGAGACGCAAGGAGGAGGAGGAGAGACAAAGAGAAGAGGAGGAGAAGAGAGAACGAGAAAAAGAAGAAAGAAGACGAAGGAGGGAAGAGGAAAGGGAGGAGGAGGTAACCGTGTGGATTCATTCAACAACATGATGCTTCAAGAATCTACTTTCATATTTTCCTCATTTCATTTCTTTCATCTGATTTCCTCCCATGTCAGTTTCTTCTTTGTCTTATGCCACATTGGTTTATCCAGTTTTCTTGTGTGAATATTCAGTTTTTCTCATTTCCCTTTTATCAGGTTTGCTATACCTTCCATACTTGTTACACGGATCACAGACTCACATCAATGACGTTTCATTGGACGTCTCATTAAATTATTTTGAAGAAGATATTCAACTTTACAGAGACTCCAACTCTCCCGTTTTCGGTGGGAAATCTCCTGCTTTGAATCAATTTTCACAAAATCTCCCGCTCTCCTGCTTGAGTTTGAATTTCTCCCGCCCTAGCTGTGTTTCTCCTTTTTTCTCCCGCCCAACCACCTTTTTGAAAATAATGAATCTGAATCATTGGATTTTACCTCATTCAGTGTTGTCATATGTTAAAAAAATAGACCTAAGATAGCACCAGAGAGCTTCTATAACGCTAAAAGTGGCTTCCGGCCTCAAGGAAATTTGTGCTTTGTGCTGATGATGTGGGCTACTCGCACATTGAGTCAGAGTCTCCCATTTGCTAGGGGTTCTCAGCAGGAGAATCTCCCACTTAAGAGGTGCTTGAGGTTGGAGTCTCTGATTTTATCCTCCTTCATTTCATTACTTTCATCAGGATTTGCCATTGACTGTATCATCCAGCTTGCAGTCACATGCTTATCAATGATGTATAATTGGAAATCTGGTCAAATTTATGTTGAAGAAATTTTCACCCTTTCTCCCTCATTTCATTTTTTTCACCAGGTTTTTCTATTCACTTCTTTCTGTCTTATGATCACCTATTACTGCATTTGCTTTGGGTAATGACCCAAGCTTTGAAAAAAAAGACTCATCATGTTATTGTGTACAGTGTACAGTTCTTTGTCATTATGCAAGTAGAAATCGTAGGTGGAGACTGAAAGATCCAACATATTTTGAATCTATTATAGTCTTCATAATGCTGAATGTACAGAAAACTTACATTCACAAAAGTGTCTTTGTTTTGCTTTCCTTTACTGTTCCCTGTGATGACTCGATATGTTTCCATATCTTCTCATTACAGCATTGCTAAAGCAGTTTGATGTCTGAGTTGGATATAGAAAATGAATATGTTACCAGTTGTATTGTCTCTCTCTCTCTGTCTCTCTAACGTATCAGAGGCAATTCTTTTTTCCCCCCACATTTTTAAAGAAAGTTATCTAAGGCCTAGTGTTCAGTGTTTTCAAATCGTGATGCTTTGGTTCTGTAGGAACGCCGTAAACATCAAGAAGAGGAGGAGGAAGAAAGGAGGAGAAAAGAAGAGGAGGAGAGAGAAGAGGAGGTAACATTACTATGACAACCACACACATCCATCTCATCACTTCATCATCAGTTGCCTTGTTTTCATTCCTTCTTTCTCTCCTTGCACTAAGAAAGTTTGTCTCCTTGTACCTCTACTAGAGAGTTACATCCAAAACAAAAAAACCATCATTTTTGTCTTAATTCTCATCTTCATTCTTCTTTTTGACAGACATGTGTTATAGTTCAGTTTGATTGTCTATTATCTGTTGAACAAATATAAAGATCATGTAAATGATTATTTTCATCCAAGCTGGTTGAACAAGACCGCTGTTCCAAGTAATGATAGCTAAAATTATTGTTGCTCTGTGTGTATTCACTGTAGACATATAATAGATTTACTAGACGAAAAGCAGTATGTGTGGATATCATTATGCGAATGTCATTAGGCCCACCTCTTTCAGATCATTTGAAGGGGCCGATAAGCACCCGCTATCACCATGATATCGATAACACTGTTGCATTATTCATATCTATTGCGCGTATCAATTTTATTTTGACACTTTGATCTAATGCGCATTTGTTGCACATTTATTGTGCATTTATTGCGCATTTATTGTGCATTTATAGTGCATGTGGTTAGCTGGTGGGCGTGATGTTTTAAAACATGTACAAACGCATGCTACTTCTTGGCATTGTCTTACAAAATGAATTATTCATTTTTGAATCATGAATATTGATGGGTGCTTAGGTCGGCCTTCTAATGAATCTGGACAAGCTTTAGGGGCCTGGTATTTACATTTCTGTGGCTTGTAGGTAACTTCTGAGTGGACCCAAGTGGTCCCTACATTACGTCTTTGAGAATAACAGAAGCGATAAAGGCGCTTTCAGACATGATGCGACTTTCTGCCACGATTTTGTGCTGCCACTTTTTTTTTTTGTTCAGATATGATGTGACTTTGTGTCGCCACTTATGGTAATGCATGCGCATTAAAGGTAATAAGCAGTAGTGGGAAAGGTGGCGCTTTGAATATTTAACTACTTTGTTACGTGGAATGAAAACTACTACATGCATTTATGTAGAATGACTAATTTCGAACATAGATGACGTTTTTTTGAAAGATATTTGTTAAGAAATGGCTAAAATATCAATGCGGGCCCGCGTCGAAAAGTCATACACGTGTAAACAGTGTGTGCGAACCGCTATGCGCCATTAAGCCGAGAGTGTCGGGGTAGTTGGTCCGTAGCAAGGGTATGAGGTAACGGTTGATATACGATCATTTGAATTATTTTACTAAAATCACCAGAAATCATGAATAGATTACTAGATTATCTCACTTATGTATCTTTTCATGCAAGCCGAACAATATGTGACTATCTTTGAGCAGTTTCATGCCAACTTTCATTTTGCTACCACTACTAACTGTTTATTACCTTTAACGCGTCAACTCTCAAATAAGAGAGCATTTTGTCAAAACTTGCACAAACAATCTGGCAACAATTTCTGCGCTAACTTTTTAGGGATTTGATTGGTGTACTTTTTTTTTTAGCCAGGCAGCAAACATAAATGTGCCCTGCCTTGCGACATTTTTTTTGTCGCCCTGTACCCCATAGACCTGTACACAAAAAATGTGTGCACACAAAATAGTGGCACAAAGTTTCCTCATATCTGAATGCACCTTTAGTCATCATGTTAAAAGCTCATATACCATTGATGTTGTAACAATGATAGGAATATAAAGCCCTCCACATACTATATGATCCGTCTGCGATCGGATTTTGGAAAAATTTGTTACAGCATTTGATATGAACATTCAAACAGGTAAAATTTTAATGATCAAAGTTCCAAATAGTCATGCGAATACTAAAATCGAAATTCTGGGCTATATGCAAGCCTCCCTGTAGGAAAAAGAGCGAATTTAATTCAGAATTATTATGATGTCATAGAAATCTTGCGATCGACTACGATTTGAAGCCGATTTGGCCTTTACTCTGACCAACAGGCTTGCAGTTAACCAAAATTTCATTTTAGTATTCCAATCATTATTCCAATCATTATTCCAAACTTCAAATAAGATAGTCTTACTTGTTTAGACTTTCATATTCAATGCAAAATGCCATTTGTTCAAAAATTGGGGCGCAGTCAGATCATATAGTATGCGGTGGGCCTAAGAGTAATTCTTGATTCTCAATATTCATTCATCTGGAAAACCAATTTCTTCTTCATCATTTTTCCCCCTTTGTGTTTCATCTCGCATACTTTTGTAGGACTCATGATAGTTTTCCATGTCTTAATAACACTTTGTTTACTGTTATTGTGTCCCGGGGGGTCACTTCCATTGAAGAGTGGACAGCATCCGTGAGAATGGTCCTTCAAAAAGCAACCTAAACGAGGATTCAAGGGCAGGCCGCTAGGACACCCTAAACACGGATTTTGTGCAGATGTCCCAGATTTGCACACCTATACCCTAAATGAGGATATTCCTATTTTCATACCTTGAGAGTGATAGTGGGGTCCATTGAAAGTTTGGAGCAGTTTTTATCTCGAGATAATTCACTGTCTCATTATGTCTTAAAGTTAAAGGCGTTAAAGGATTTTCCGTGGCACGGGTCTTGTTACAGTCGGTCCCGCAGTCAGTGCAAATTACCTACATAACCTTTTTTCCTTTTGGATTATCGTGATTTAGGGGGCTTTTTTTCAATTTTTGGCGTTTTTGACACTCTATTCGCGTTCCGCGCCTACCCCTGAAAAAATACCCTTTTTTCTGCGTTTTTTTTTCTCGCGGATGCTGTCCACTCTTCAATGGAAGTGACCCCCTCCGAGTATTGTGTGAATCTTTCCTTGACTAAAGTGAAGTTTTTTAAGAGTACCATGCTTTGTCAGATCATTTACTTGTTCCCTTGTAATCAGAAATCACATTTCTGTTACAGAATTTCAAAATAAATTCATCTCCCAGTGTCAGACCACTGCATGTCATATTGTTCTCTTCTCTTCCTGAGCTGCAGTAAAGTCCTGTGGTTAGCATATAGTATGTCATTGTTTCCACTTATCAGTAGTTTGTTCAACATAGGTCTGATGTATGATGTATGGTGTTGGTATAAACAGACTTGTCTGAAATACAGTAGAAACCCGATAAAAGGAGTTCTGATATAAGGAGATTTCGGGGGGGGGGGGATGTTTCATCAAGTGACTTTCAGTGATTTTCTCTGACAAAGTCTGTTTCAAGCGAAAATTTCTGACTAGCCTTCTATACAGTATCAGTTGTCAGCCACTGATAAAGTTGTCAGCGCTGACAGCTTTTCAGTGGACAAGTGTTTGTTAATGAAACGCTCCTTGGGTATATCAAGGTATCACTTCTGCTTCCCAGTCCATTCTTTTCTTTTTAAACCCTCCAACAACAAGATTTCTGATATAACAAGGTATTTTTGCTTGTCAGTTACAGGGTCAGCCATTCTGTTCTTTTGTTTTATACCCTCATATAATAAGATTCCTTACAACAAAATATTAGTGGTCCAAAGGTCTTCATTATAGTCAGTTTACTTTTTAGCATCAGTCCACTGGAGATTTTTGACTCCGCCTGTATGGAGACTGCTGAAAATAAGGTGAAAACTACTTGAGGTGAATATGTAGACTGAGCATTTTGAGATTCTATGAATACTGGAATGAAAATAAAAAACTGGTCAGAATATTTGTAAACAAATGACAACTACCACACTGCCCTGTTGAACACAAAGTCTGAGATAACAAGGGTCTACGGATATTGTGGGTTATGCTTAAATCAAATCATACTCAACAAGTTCAAAGCCCTAAGGCGTCTTATCTTTTGTCGTCTTGCGAAAGAACGCATCCGAAACTCAGATGGAAAATTATTGAAAATTAAATTTTTCAAACAATGATTGATAATTTCACAGATAGCATGTAGACCTTCTAAATTGATATACTATCTTCTTGTGAAATGATCTTTGTTAAAATTCTATTGCAGCATGCCAAAATAGACATTTTAATTTTTGCATTTTTGTAAATTGCGTTCCGGACGCGTTCTTTCGCACATTACATAAAGATAAAACGCCTAACCAACACCATACTTCATACATCTCATTATGGTCTCCATGGATACTCACCATTATTGTCTCTTGTTCCTAATCCATCCTTGTTTTCCCTTTCCCTTATCATTCTTTGTCATCATCTCACATGGATAGGAGAAACGTAAGAAGGCTGAAGCAGAAAAGAAAAAGGCTGAAGAGGTATAAGAGAATGCTTACTTTTGACATGTTATAATAAATTTATTACGAAGAGCAGATATCTCTCTTTACATAATAACTTGTTTAACCCATTCGTGACCGAGGTCCACATTTTGTGGTTTGGCTTAATATCTTTTGATGCAAAGCCCTAAAAATCATACCAAATACATGAGCAGAAAGAGCAAAAAATTCTTGGTTGCGTCAATATTCGTTGTTTGATGCTGAAATTTTTTTAAAGGAAAATAAGCGTTCAAATCCTTAAATTGGCAATGTGATAGAAAGTTTAAAATCACCATTTTCCCCTGCAAATTGGCAACTGTTTGACTTCTCATCATAATTTCTGTCAATTTATATTCATTTCAGATACATGATGTTTTATAAGAAAAATGTAGCAATAAAATAAAAATGTCGGTTTTGCCAATTTGAAGAATAAAAGCTGGTCAAATTAGGCTTTAAATAATTCCTGTCACGAATGGGTTAATTGGAGTTGTGGTAAAGACATACATTTAGCAATTACCTGATGTCTGGTAAGCTGAATGAAATACCTCAATAGTGAACACACTCAGAACAGCTGGTTACAGATCATTAGGTTTCTTAAAATATGAACCGACCAACTGATGGTTAAAACAAAATTGGTGAAATGAATCTTGTTATTTTAGTAAGAATAATGTTAATTCAGAAATTGCAGTAAAAAGCAAAGCAAAGCAAAAACTAGATAAGAATAGCAACTTTTGGGAAGTTCGTATTTGTGAAAGATTTTGTTTGTATGCACGCGTCACAGTTGATCTGTTGTAAAATGAACAATACTCCATTTTAGTTATTAGTACTATTGCATCCTTGTCCTCTGTGTTTGTTGTACTTCCACCTTCAAGTTGAGAATATGATACTTCCATTATGATTTCATGTATAAGATACTTGTATCTTAATTTATGCTTGTGTATTAATACTTATGGGATATCTCCGACAATTTTGTTTGAATGGGAAAGTGTCACCTCTGAAAAAGATAGTGTTTTAAAGATCCAGATATTGCAATCTTTTCTTCATTTCAAAGAAAAATACATGCCACTGTATAAAGTTTGCAACATAAACAGGTAATGATGACCAGGGCCCCGTAACGCAGAGCTTAGCAATTGATCGTAAGATTGATCTTTGCGATAGATTGCATTGACCACTATGTGCAATCAATCGCAAAAATTTATCGTACCATCAGTCGCTAAGCTTTGTGTTATGGGACCCAGGTCTGTAAACTTATTCTGGTTCAAGCAGTGGCACATCCGAAAAATTTTCGGGGGGGGGGGGGGGGGGGGGGGGGGGTGGGGGGGAGGGGGATCTGCTTTTTTCGGTTTTTCGGGTGGCTGTTTTGCCTGAAAAATTTGCCGACAGGTAAAAATAAAGGTCCTTGTCATTTTTAGGTGTCTCTTCATAAATCATCATTGCCCTCAGTTAAGTCAGTAACATTGGTGTAATGATGTACCTCACTACATGGAAACTAAAGCATTGCTGGAATAGTCTGACTGTATAACATCACTATACTGTAGTTAACTGTGGTCTTTTCTCTTGTGACTAGGAGCGAAAAAAGAAAGAAGAAGCAAAGAAAAAGGAAGAGGAGAAGAAAAGAAAAGCAGCAGAGGAGGTAAAACACACCCTCTATGGTTTGCATTGCATCATGCTACAGAATTCTAGTCTTGTAGACTGCATCTTCATATTTGTTCTGCCTGCTTTAACCCATAGAGGTACAGTGTCTCCTTTAGGAGATGCTTTGGCAGTATCTGCTGATGCAGAATGCTGGGCATTACACACTATACATGAGCAGAAAGAGAAAAATTCACTGAAAAATTTGAGTCCATTCCCAATGCAGTATGTTGTTGCATTTTCAAATTATGGCAGTTTAAATGTAACTAATCATTAACCTCTTTAAATTGGCAATGCAGTGAATATTATATAATCACCATTTCCGTGTTCAAATTGGCAGTTTCAGCTGAAATTTTGCAATCATAATTCATTTTGTTTCATGTTATATCTATATTTATTTTTTTTAAATTATGTAAGAGTGGAGAAAAATAATATTTGTTGCCAATTTGAGGATTGAAGATGATTAATTTAGACCTCTAAAAAGCTCTGTACTTCTATGGGTTAATCATAGTTGCATCCAGATTTGTATTTTCTTTAAACTTTCTCACTTCATTTTCTTCTTTTGTTTCAGGAGCATGGCTTGTAAATTGTAAGCACATCATTCATGAATGGTAGATTCTAGTCTAGGGCATGGTTTTACTTTTTATTTATTTATTTTTTCCATTTTGTCTTCAGCGTGTTGGGTGGGAGGGGGAGGGGGAGTAAATTCTGTGTAAAATAAGTTTGCACCATTTTTTTCTCATTGCAGCCATTTTGTTTTACCATAAGTTTTTGCCATGGGATGAATATTTCAACTCATTATTTTTCCTACAAGGGTTCTGTTCCATATTTTTTTGTTAAGTGTGATAATCACATTCAGTTCTGAAATACCATTTAACTCTTTGTAACCATATTTGTATTTGGCCCATTATATTAACAACAAGGTTTGAAAACAAAACAAATCCTTGCAAGGATCCCATTCATGGAGCCCTTTACAGAAGGCAACTGCAGAAATTTTGTCTACAAATTTGCTTTTGACCAATGAAATGAAGTGATTTCAGAAGCTTATGATATGAATTATGAAACCCCCTAGTGACAGCACAATTTCAAATGGGGTTTGTATGGAAAGTAGAAGCTGGAGTTGTTCTCTAGTATGTCTTATGAAAACACCGTGGTGGGAAAAAATGCATCCAGAACACAAAATGCAAAAATGCAACATTGTAACTATTGTGACATATTGGAAATAAATTTCAGTCATTATTACCTGAATGAGGCATTTTGGAGACAAGATATAAGCACGTATTTTGTCTATCTAATTGATTCACTCAACACAAGATACATCACAATGGTTCAGCCAGGGCTCAGCTGTATGACTAGGGTAATAATATTCATACACCCCTCCTCTGCGAAATTTGTCATTTTCCTATTGCGCCTCTGTACTAAATTATCAGTCCATAATATCCATATTCCACCTTTCTTGGATAAGTGCGCATTTAGCAAAGTGCAAACGTGCAGTATTGTGTACGCGATAGAGGTTAAAAACAATGGATACGCGAGGTAACTTTTTACGTCACAATCGCTTAGCCAGGATTACATACCTGCCTGAATAAGCTGAAATCAGAGGGACGGACAGGCAATTAGCAGACATGTTTGTCATTGCTACAAAATGATAGGCTTGAATTATGCATCATCCTATAGCTGTAGGTAATAATAATTATATTGACTGGCTCTGCTTTCGGGGAATATCGAAAATGTTGCCCTTAAAAGATCCAAATTTCCCTCGTCTTCGACTCGGGAAAATATGATTCATTTTGCGGGCAACATTTTCGATATTCCCCTCAAGGCCAGTCAATATAATATAAATATCATTTCACAGTAAGATTGTATATTCATATGCTGTCCATGTAATTATCAATCTGTGTTTGAAAATTCTGATTTTCAATAATTTCCATTTTTCGTTGCAGACGCGTCTGTCTTTTCGCACCATGGTGTTTTCCTATGACACCGTACTCATAATACATAGAAGCAGACATATTACGATGTTGTAGACCTTCTATTAGTTAGTCATTGTTATTTTTTTGTATTATAATTTGGTATTATTTGTGTGTGTGTGTGTGAGTATTGCTTGTAGTTATCAGCATTTGAGAAAAATGTTTTGTTGCACTTTATGTTCACTCGCACTTTATCTGTTTCTGTTTACTGATCTGCAGTTATGGCTTATAGTTTCTCCAGTAATGTTGCTATCTGTGCAAATGTATCTTTATGTATTTTCAATCATATGCCTGATTTCCTTTAGAAAGTCTGTGTTTGTTTTTTCAGCAGTTCTATTTTAATTGCAAACACTGTTATTGACATTTTCTTTTGCAGCATTTCATTATATTTTTCATTTTCCTTATTGCACTTTTTTCTTATGAAGCTTTTCAATGTCTGTGCTGATACAAACCATTATTCAGTGGATTTCTTTTCTTTTTGCACCTAACAGGAAGATCCATTAATAATTTGTGTTTAATTTCAGTGGTATTAAGTGGTATAATTATGCACAACTTTGACAGTGTATACAATTTCTATGTGTCATTTCTATTTTTTTCTATTCATCAATGTATGATTTGATAAACCCAATTTGTTAATCGATTTAACAAATTTCTGTTATAATGCGAATGTTTCCTAAATATACAGGACTTTTTCATCTTATTAATTTTTGTCACTTTGTGATTTTTTTTTGCAAATCACCCTATGTTGAAGATAATTAGTTATCACAAATATTGAGCTCTTATTTTTTGTCTTATGAATTTTAAAATGAAATCTGCACTGTAATTTTGAAACCATTCCAGGGAATATGACCGTATGTTTTCATTTGTCATTTAACCAGTCATATATTATCCTATCTATTGATAAACCTCCTTTCCCTCATTCTAACTTGTAACACTGTGTTCACTAACATATTGTATTCTAGGAACGTCGGAAAAAGGAAGAGGCAGAGAAGAAGAAATCATCAGAGGTATATAGTACACCTTCTGTCCATCTCTCATTCCATATGTTCTGTCAACCTATAAAATATTTCTGACTTTCTATTAACCCATTCATGACAGGAATTATTTAAAGCCTAATTTGATCAGCTTTTATTCTTCAAATTGGCAACACCAACATTTTTATTTTATTGCTACATTTTCCTTATGAAACATTATGTATCTGAAATGAATATAAATTGACATAAATTATGGTGAGAAGTCAAAAAGTTGCCAATTTGCAGGGGAAAACGGTGATTTTAAACTTTCTATCACATTGCCAATTTAAGGATTTTAATGCTTATTTTCCTTTAAAAAAATTTCAGCATCAAACAACAAATATTGACGCAACCAAAATGGGCACAGTTTGTGTAGAATTTTTTGCTCTTTCTGATCATGTATTTGGTATAATTTTTAGGGCTCTGCATCAAAAGTTATTAGGTCAAACCACAAAATGTGGACCTCTGTCACGAATGGGTTAACAAAACAGTCAATAATTACATTTCAAAATCAGATTTTCCCTCACGAGCTGTCTTACCAAATCTTTTTAGTGATCTCTCCAACTCACAGAAATTTAAGGAAATTGAAATGGACTTAATTTAATACAGTATTCAATAATGGAGGTATCGGTGATACTTTACCATAATGGAGAAACTTTATTGTTGGCAAGCTTTTCAGGATTACACCAGTTACTCCAGTGTAACGCTGAAACATTTGTCTACATATTGCATGTTGTGTATCCAAGATTGTACATTATAATTTTTTTAATAATTCATAAAACCAAATGTAATAATATGCAGATCAATGATGAAACACATAAAAAAATTGTATGGTCCTAAAATTTCATAATTAATGTACATGATTAGCTGAATGTCTTCAATAATCTCCTTTTTTGTCTATGAAATCATTTCTAACCAGACTGGTATACTAACTAAAAGTCATTGAAAAGCTGTAGTGAGCAACCTGGAAGATTACAAATATGCTGCATTATATTGGAAATGATGAAACTAACAATATATGGCAGCTAGTCATACATCCACTAATTTAAAAATATTTAGAAATTATTATTGGAGAATGTAATCTGTGCTATGTTTTCTGAAGGCAATATAGCACATTTTCATCACTCCTGGTTTTTTGGTTTTTTTTAGCTTTCTAGAAACAAAAATTTCATTTGCTACTATACTAAGAGTAATATACATATATCAATATACAATATACATGTAATTACATATTTATCTCCCTTGAAATCTATTTGTAAAGAAGTTGAGCTGTGTGCAATGTTTTCACAAAGCTTGCAGATTTATTGCCAGTTTGTTGAGCCATGCTTTGATTAAATGAAATTGACAAGAACTGGCAAAAATTCTAGGAACAGAGAGCCAGAAGGCTCATGTGCTTGATAAAAAACCCCAAACTGCATGAAAGAGGTTGACATATTTAAATCTAAGCTATACCTTAAACTATGGTTTAAACCTCCACAAGCATGCTATGGTCTGGTCCCGTGGGTGGACAGTATTAATGCAATTATAGATTATTGGTATAGGCTTACTTTGATGCATATTTAAGTCCATTGCTAAAGCTTAACTTTGATTTAAACCATGGTACCATGGTTTGAATAAACCTTTTTCTTGAATTTGAGCCATAGAGTTCACACCCTTCAAGCTCAGCAATCAATACACTCTGTTAACCTACATTAAAGTGTGCTTATTAATGCTTTTATTAATGCTGCCCTATCTAGCAAGCAAAGTCAGATGATGCCCCCACCCCCGCTGAAGAAGCCCCAGCCAAACCTAAGCCTAAGCTGGGTGGGAAGCTGGGTAGCAAGCTTACTGCTGGCAGAAAGAAGAATATTATGGTAAGAAAGAGTGCCATTTACTAACCCTGCAAATAAAAGTACCATGGTACCCATATTTTGATGAAATTACTATCAAAACCTTCAAAGTACCTTGCAAGTACCATGCAAGTACCATGCAAGTACCATGCAAGTACCATGCAAGTACCATGAAATTACCATGATTTGATGGTCATTTTGTCAAATTACCATGGTACCCATGATACTTTTTTTTAAACAAGGGAACTGCTCATCTTAACAAGGGAACTGCCCATCTTAAACCTTGTTCATATTAACTGTGGTAAACTGCTTCAAGAAAAAACACCGGGGGGGGGGGATGTTCCACAAAGCTATTTGTAACACAGTTGCATTACTTAGGCATCTTATCTTTATTTGATTGTGTGAAAGAACACGTCTAATTTAAATTAAATTTTCAGAGAATGATTGATAATTTCACAGGTGGCATGTAGACCTTCTAAATTGATAACTTACATGTATCTTCTTGTAGTGTGATCTTTGCTAAAAGTCTATTCCAATATGTCAAAATAGACATTTTAATTTTTGCGTTTTTGTATTTTGCGTTCCGGATGCGTTCTTTCACACAATGACATAAAGATAAAATGTCTAAGAAGATTATGTGCACTTTTTTCAAATTCAAAACGGTGCTTTTATATTAATGATGATTATTTGGGAATTGCATACTTTTTAAGGTGGTCCCATAGTTTGGAACATTACTGTATTACTTTTGAGTTGATTTGTTATTGCAAACTTGATTACTTTAAAGAGAGCTGCATTAATGTGAATTGCCTAGATTCTGAATTCATTTTGCAAAATTTGACAGCATTATCTTAAACACACTTGTAGTGATTAAAGCATGTGTTTGTCTACAGGAAATGATCACAAAGAAAAGTCAGTGATGTGAAGATGGAAGCTAAACACAAAGCCGTAATGAATACATTATGTGAGATTTTAATGCTTAAAGGAGAATGCAACTCAGGCATCAGTGTGCTCTTCATGAATAAAGATGTCCAATAAGAGTAAACAGTGAAAAATTGAGCAAAATCGGACAATCTATTCAAGAGTTAGGAAGTTTGAAAGATTCAGTAAATCCCTATTATGGGGGTCCTTGAATTGGCAACTTTGCCAGCATCTGTGATGTCATCATGGACAACTCTCAATTCATTTTGTGCATAATTTTTCCAGAAAAATGATATACGAAATTTCAAGTCAGGAATCCACATAATTCTTTCCAAAATGCTTGCAGAATTGATATAGCCATGTCATACTCAAACAATAAATCAATAGAATTTTTATTTCTCTTGAAAATAAAGAAAATGTTAAATTCTGTGTACAAAAGGAATGGAGAGTTGTCCATGATGACATCACAGATGCTGGCAAAGTTGCCAATTCAAGGATCTGATAATAAAGATTTACTTAAACTTTCAAACTTCATAACTCTTGAACAGATTGTCCGATTTTGCTCAAACTTTCACTGTTTACTCTTCTTGTTCTTCTTCATTCACTGGAAGAACAATGAAGTCTGGGTTGCATTCTCCTTCAATTTGGGCTTGATTGCATTGTTTTGAATATGATTACATTCTGTTGAACATGATTACATTCATTGGAATGTGTTTATCCACAGCAAATGATGATGAAAAAGGCTCAGACTGACTTGAAGGTGGAAGCTGAACAGAAGGCTGAGATGAGAAACAAATATGTCGAGGAGAACGTCAAACCACTCAACATCGACTCACTGTCGCGCGATCGTCTTCGTGAACTCTGTGAAGAGCTTAGCCAGCAGCTTAGGGATGCCGAGGGTAACAAATTTGACCTTGAAGTAATTATACGCAAACAGGATCTAGAGGTGAGCTGGGTCAATAGTCATTCCTAAGTTATTTGTTACTTCTTGTTGATCATGATACAAAACAAATTTTAATGAAGATTTCGATGGTGTAGTTACTGAAAAAGTTTTCAGTTTTTAGTTGTATATGCCATATATTTCACAGTATAAACAAGGTCCTTGGGACCATCAAAATTACGTTGTTGTAGCAGGATCTGTCTTGTTATTTCAGGTTTAGAAAACAATAGATTGTAAAGAGATGGGATCAGGAATATTACTCTGTTATGTCAAAATATTGTTATATGAGATCTCTTTTTACCCTTAGTTTCCACCATATTAACCTATCAAAGCACAGTTTAATTTTGGTATAACACACATTTGCTGTAGACCCAAGCTTGAGTTATCTCCAGCTTTGGGTTGCCTGGGATAAGGGTGGTATTGATGGTAATGATGATAGCATGTATGTGTATTAAAGGTCAAGAGAGGATGAATGTTTACAGTAAATTTTAGATTTTTTTTTCTTCTGCTCTTTTCACAGATTGAAGATATGAAAGTTCGAGCTCATGAAGCAAGAGGCAAATTGTAAGTTTTGATTTTTAAACACCTAGTTTTTAATTTTCCCTTTTTTCAAATGTATTTACTTGCAATCCTACTTGCAATATGAATTTATTTTTCTTTAAAATTCTTTTCAACCATTCTTTGCCACCTTATCAAAAGTCAGCCAATTTGGAATGCAGCCTTCAGCGTTTTTTCCCCTCCAATCCTCCCGGATCTCCATAGACAAAACAATGGGGGATGGGGAAAGCCGATGTATTTTAGTTGCATCAGTATTCGTTGTTTGATGCTGAAAATTTTTCAAAGGAAAATAAGCATTAAAATCCTTAAATTGGCAATGTGATAGAAATTTTAAAATCACCGCTTTCCCCTGCAAATTGGCAACTTTTTGACTTCTCATCATAATTTGTGTCAATTTATATTCATTTCAGATACATGAAGTTTTATAAGAAAAATGTAGCAATAAAATAAAATTGTTGGTGTTGCCAATTTGAAGAATAAAAGCTGATCAAATTAGGCTTTAAATAATTCCTGTCACGAATGGGTTAAAAGACTTGATGTAGATTCCCTGTAAAGAAGACAACTTCCATGTTAGAATACCTGTTCACATCTCATTACAGGATTATATCATCTGTTTGGAGCCAGAAAGGCGTTAAGTCTGTATAAAAATGATATGAATTAATGCCCTTCTGGCTCCGAACAGACGATATCTTCAGAAGTTCATGACAGCATTTTGTTAAATTTGAAAAAAATAGAAGATGCTTCAAAATGCCACTACTTGTTCATTGTTTAGGGAACAAATTTTTGAAATACCAGAACTGATCATGTTCTAAATGCTGGTAATGTTAATGTTAACATTAAAAGATCAGAACTTAAGAGGGTTTAATAATCACGAGTGGCTTGATAAACATACCTTCATGATTTCATATAAATTTTTATAACAGTAAAAGATTAGGGCTTGAAAGTTTTAAAGTGTAGGTTGTTTTTATGGTTCACTTTTTACTTTGGGAATTATATCTTCATAATTTTCTTCTTTTTTTTTCTAAACAGCGAAAGACCGGAACTTAAGAAGGTTCAAAGAAATGTAGACAAACCATCCGATACGGTAAGATGAGGGGAAAAAACAACAACGTTTGTAGTTTAGTAATTTCTTTGATATTGAAGGAACAGATCACGAAGGAAGTTATTTTTTTCAAAATTAATATCACTTAGATATAATGGAAGAAAGCTTGTTAAATTTCAGTTTGGATTTACAGGGTGTAGGTAGATTAAAGTTATTCACCCTGCAGAACAATTTGAAATATTCCATACTAGGCACAAAATAAGGTCTTCCCATTGAAATCATGGACACAAGTTTGAGATATTTAGCATGATATTATTTGTATGAAAAACTAAGTGATATTGAGAAGGATTTCCTTTTAGGTAATGTTGAATTTTATGCTCTGCTTTAAAGAAAAATGGTATCATAATCTCATTGTGCATTTTCAGGCATGATCACATTCGTAGTTGATTTTTTGCATGAGAAATATTTGCATCATACAGCTTCACGATCTTGAATTTGATAGACATAGACAGTTGGATACTGCATTTCCTATTTTGCTTTGATAGTTGGAGAAAAGTGTGGAAAATTTATTCTTTTACCAGTTTTACCCTAAAAGAATTATTTTGATTATTTTAGTTTATTTAAGAGTGCAAATAGTTGACAGATATCATTTTTTTTTACTTTGAATGTGTTATTTATTTCATAATATATCTTCCACATAAAGCTAAAAGAAAATGAATATGTTGATCAATCACTGAAAAAGAGAAGAGAGACATGAGCTTTAATTGATTTGACTTCTTGATACTGGAATGATGTAAACAGCTTTTCAACATTACTAATATGTCCTTTTCAGTGTGACATACCATTTTTTCCCTTCAAAATACTGAGTCAAGTGGCTGTCTTTGTCATTTTTTTCTGAATTATGCAATGCCACCTTCCTAAATTCCATGGAAATCGAAACAACCCAGATAATTCTTCAATAATCAAAAAGAATGATTGATTTTGATATTGGTTTTCTTTTGAGCTTTATCATGCATGAATCTATATGACAATGTTTTGCATTGTAGTGCTTTTAGTCATTTATTGCTTTGGTTCATCACCACTATGAATTATACTTGATTTAGGAAATAGCTTTTGAAAGAAACACACAATGCAGATAATAATTGCGTACAAATTTACTTTTGTTGAACATGTACACTCACCATGGGGGTCATCTGGAATGGTTGCAGCTCTTTGAATGGGTTGATATGAGAGTGTGATTATTGCAATTAATTATTTTTAACCAATAATTCACTATTATTGAAATGGGGGGGGGGGGATCAGAGAATAAATTGTTATCATTTTTTAAAGTAAAAAATTCTATGTTATTGATGGGCAGTTTATTCAGTTTATTTGTCTCAAGGAAGGATCTCAATGAAAAGGGAAAGCACCACAAAACATGTATAAGCATGGATAAAATATCAGTAAAATTGATGGACAATATTGATGTGAAGTTAATGATAGAGTCATGCAGCCCAAATACTGGCCAAGGTAAATAGAACATTGTTTCTGGTGATGAATAAGGTAACTCACATAGTTTGGCAATTGATTACTGTACCTTCATTTTAAATCACTGCTTATTTTGTTTTTGCTTACCCACAATGCACCACCTGATTGCTCTGCCACACACACAAATACACAAACACCCACATACTGTTTTTCCTCATAGGAAGCTAAGTTTGATTTCCGCAGCCTGATCACTGCTCTCAAGAGTGCCTGAATTGTGCATTGTGTTTAGTGCACGAGATGCATTACTATGGCAACGTGAGTTCCTAGATTTTTTTTTTTTTTAAATCATGTTAAGTTTCATATTCATTCAAAGGTGAACTTGAGCTCTGGTTTTTAGAAATGATTTTCAAGAAAGGGGGAGAGAGAGAGAGAGAGAGAGAGAGTAGTGGTCTCTTTGCAGTAACCCAAGGGAACCGGATGGTCCATGTATGAAGTCTATTGGAATTTTAAAATTCAGTTGCCAACAGGTTAAAGTTATTTATATTTATTTCACTTTGATATCATCTGCTGAGAAATATAAGACCTTAACTCTGCATGAAAGCATATGAGTTTAAGATTTCTCAGTAGACAAAACAGCAATCGGCATGATAAGCGCCATCAAAACTAAAACAAGAAGATATTGTTTGAATGATATTATGAAGACTTACTGAAAATGGAACTGAAAAGCAACAGAACCTATAAGGACATGTAAGGATTCATATTCCAATATCTTCACTTTCCTATTATTCCCATATCGTCGGTGTGCTGTTAAAACCTCGTATCTCAAAATTTAAAAAATTTGAGGACAGCTCAGGAAAAGCTGTATTTTCGAATTATGGCAATATGGTCTGAAAACAGTCTTCTAATTCCTGTAGAGAACTCTTTCCAGGTAAAAGAAGGTTGCCACTTATGTCATAACTCTAAATAAGAGCTTTTTCTGAGCTGTCCTCAATTTTTTTTTAATTTTGAGATACAAGGTTTTAACAGCCCACCAACAATATGATATGACAGACATACAGTCCCATAACAAATAATATATGGAAATGTTCTCCCTATCCATCTCTGACGTCCAGAAGAGCCTCTTTATTAACCCTTTACTCACAGGAACCAGATGAACCCTGTATTAACTCAATGGGAATGAAATAATTCAGTATTCAGTGCATTCGATATATTCTCTTAGTCTCAAGCAAAGCTGTACACAGGATTTTTTTTGGGGGGTGGGGCAAGAATGTGTAAAATGGTTAAGGGAGCGAAGCAACTGAGTATTTCACCAGGAAACTTTTGCATTTTTAGAATTGAAAATGAAGGATCAGGTGCATACTTTGGGTGGAATTTTTTTTAAAATTTTCAATAAAAAAAATGAAAAGGAAGGTTTGGGAGCAACTTTCCCCTTCCCCCCCCCCTTACGCCCATGGTTTTAAGATATTACCTGTTACTTGCTTTGCAGTGTGAGAATTTGATTTGCCTGTCGGCAATAAGTTAGATAATCAGAGCTCAAGATTTACCAATTCCATATTTTCAAAGCTTCTAGTTCATTCTTTTTTTTGTTCCATGATGCACTATACAAAATGCATGTAATGGTCTATTTATGTCTAACTTGCCTTTGGTGGGTTTGTACATTTTGTTGTTTATGTTTTGTTTTTGTTTTGTCTTCATACCTTTTATGCAACAAACCACAGAATGAGAAATCAAGAAACAATGAAGCTATAGAGTGTAATTACATTATTGCATTTTGTCCATTTCTTTTTGTTTTTTTTGTTTGGGTGGGGGGGGGGGGGAGAGGGATTCTTCTTATAAGCTTTCATACTTTCTTAGTAGGTTAATATTTTGAAGTGAGAATCCTGAAATCAGGGGGGTGTTTCATGAAGCTGTTCGTAAGTTATGCATGACTTTACGCACGACTGGAACATGTTCTTGGGTGCTAATCAGATTCTCAATCATTTACATGTAGCACAAGAACGTATCACCAGTCGTGCGTAAAGTTGTGCGTAACTTACGAACAGGTTTATGAAACACCCCCCAGGACTGTGAACTGGGAGATTTTGGTTAACAATGAAAGGCATATGTAAATATTGCATTGAAAGTAACCTTAGGACCTCGCATTTGGAAAAATATATTAGGCGGTTTATTTTCTAAAAATGTTGATATTCCCAAAATTTCCAAGCAGCATAAATATATTTTTGCTTATAAATTGGTATAAATAGAGATAAAAATGGAGGACACCTGTTCACATGATTGCTCTGATCCCAGGCCAGTGCTAAAACCTGCACTTTTTTTTTTTTGCCTGCACGTAAAAAGATGGTATTTTGTGGAGATGAAAATAAGACCAAAGAAGGCAAAAGTGATCTTTGTTGTCTCCTGGTGGGAGACAGGGGTGGCTTGACCAATCCAAAGTCATCTTTAAATATGATATTGCGA
Source organism: Echinometra lucunter (assembly GCA_029962745.1). Taxonomy (NCBI): domain Eukaryota; kingdom Metazoa; phylum Echinodermata; class Echinoidea; order Camarodonta; family Echinometridae; genus Echinometra; species Echinometra lucunter. The sequence goes on along the minus strand of CM057163.1, from coordinate 1,016,814 downwards.
GTATTTTCCTCACATATTTTAGGAAAACTCTCCTTTATTTGAGCTAAAACTAAAAGGCCCCGGGGGGGGGGGGCACTCAGTATATAATGCGTGGTGGGTATGTGCCGCGGAGAAGACCCCCATTTGTACACTCAAATTTCCGTTCCAAAGCATAGCATTTTCTTTTTATCGAGAAAAAAGAAGAAAGAAATCCGTTCCAAAGCTTCGCATGTTTTTCGTTACGCCGTTCCGGCCACATTGATCCGCTACAATGAGCTGCATTTTTGGTGAAAAGCTGCCCGCAGAGCGCTAGCGCTGTACTGTCCGACCATCGCCTCTGCGCGAGCGCACCCGGCGCCCGTGCCGCCAGGCTAGCTGCATGCACGTATGCCCGTTCCATAGGGATACATACGCACTCACACACAGGCGAACCGTTCCAAAGACCCCCGTTTTCACAAACATTTGTAGTTCCGAAGCCCGTTCCGAAGACCTCCTTTTCACAATAAGCCCGTTCCAAAGCCCCCGTTTTTTGTCTCGCCCACGGCACATACCTACCACTTTTGGGCCCAAGCATACTTGCATATCTCACAGTAAATGGAGCACCGTGCCATTCCATATGTGAGCACTAAAAAAACAACAACAACCAAAAAAGACCTCTGAGATATATGAGGTTTGGTGCTGCATAATAGGAATGAGAATTGGTAGCAAAATACATCAACTAACAGGAGCTAAATTGAAAGTATTTCTTGAACCTCTTTGATGGTCTAATAAAAATGCTTATTAAGTGAGCTGTTGTATGTTGCATGCACTTCCATTATGAGTCTGTATTATTGTTGCTTTCACAGGTATGAGGAATTTTTTCTAGGGAAAGCAATTTGGGAATATTGATGAAATATTGGAATGGAAAGGATGTGACTGTATTAGCTGTGCCTATATCTCTTCTTCTCTTATGTCTTATGCATCTCTAGCCATAATTTGTGCGTGTGCATCTAGTCTGTAGTGTAGTATTAAATGCATACTTGGCACTGAATTGTTTCTTTTTTGTATGAATAACTTCACTGTATGACTTATTTCATAGTAATCTTGAGTTGTGATAATTGAATTGTACTTTGAGAGAAAATGACTTAAATGAATTCTGCATTGTTCATCATTCAATAGATAGGTTGTGCTGACTAGTAGAATGTAACCAAAGTATTGAATTTTCCTAAAATTCTATTCACAAAAAGCAATTGACATAAGACTGCATGCAGATTGGGTCCAGTATTCAATTCAGTACACAGATTGAGTGAGTAAAATGCCTTAGGCGGCTTATAATAAGTCAGAGCCCAATTTGAGCGCGGCTTAGAGTGGGATTTCCGCTCAGAGTCATTTCCCTTCTAATCCATCCGTTTCTGCATAGACAATTGAACGGGGGAGTGGGAAAGGCGCTGTGAATAGATTAGGATAAAGATGCAATTGAATACCAAAGTTGGTTAAGTATTTTACTTTTGAAAATAATTTAAGTGAAATTCTTAGAATTATGGCTTAAGTATTGATTTGAATACTGGCCCAGGCCTGTAAGCTTAGGAAGCATAACAGAACATAGTGACCAAGAAAAGTTGCGTCAGGAACAAAAACATGAATACTGCTGTTGGTACTCTTTGTGTTCAGAACTCTCCTTTTTGTATTATTGCATTTCGCTATTAACCCTTTGAATACTACCATTCATTTGATTGTAGTTGAATTCATCATTCATGATTGCATCATCATTCACGATTGCATAGCCTTTGTTATGAACCGCTGGTGTGCAGAAACGTGAATTGGAGGAAAACGTTTTTATAGATTTAGGTTTTCTTAATGAAATTTGCTTTCTTTGCATAATTTCATGTACCGATAAATACACTACATTTTGAAATTGTGAAATATTATAACTTGTACTTATACAGAATAAGGAAGCACAGCCATTGTAAATAGGATTCAACAGTTCATAAGAATGTTGTATCCGATGCATGTTTCTGCGCATGTGCACTAATTCGCCGTTTCGTACTTATGCAACAAAATTGATAACCACAACTCAAGATTATCATTTATTGCTACGTGCAAGATACTAACATGGTGAAGGATATTAGTAAGAGCCAACATACTTCATGCTCTTTCCTTTCAACAGATCTCACTTTTATCATCTTCCTCCTCTTCTTTATTTCCTTCTTTCTCTTATTCTTTTCTTTCTTCTTCTTCATATTTGACTGTTTCTCCTTTTCTTTTTCTTCTTCTTCTTCTACTCCTTTTCCTGCCCCTCCTTCTTCTTTGTTGTCTTTATTTCTTCCTTCTCCTCCTCCTCTTCTTCTTCTTCTTCTCCTTCTTCTTCTTCTTCCTCTTCTTCTTCATCCTCTCCTTTTTTTGTTCGTGTTCTTCACTGTACTCTGTGAATTAACACTGTACATAGGTTTTATTACATCATACAGCTTTTACAGAAAAGAATTATACAACGTTAGTGTTAATGACAGTAATGATTTAGTACATGGCAGATATTCTTTAATTATTCTTATTTGTTTTTCTCCAAAAATTTATAGCAAAACATTCAATATCTGTAGAAAATGAACATTATTTTGATGTGTTGATGGTTATAATGCATATCCCCATTTCTACTGCTGTCTTTATCTTTTTATCCCTTTGGTTTATCAAGTAGCCCTCATACCTATCAGGGAATTGCAAAATTTCATTAATGTGCTCCTATGGTTTACATGTACATTATATTATTAAATAGTTATTCTTAGAATCCAACATTTAATAACATATATATTCTACCCATATGTGAAACAGCTTATATGTTCATAATTTAATTCTTTCCTCCTCTTTCTCTCTCAACAGTAAAGTAGCATATGTAATTCAACTAGTTCACATCATCGTTTCCTGTGTTTGTGTGCCAATCATCCCCCCAAGGTCTGGATTACCAATCAGTTCGACCAATGGGATCATCCCTATCATCCTGATGATGCCCTGATCTACCAATTAAATTCCTTCTATCACTAACACGCTTGAACAGTTATCAACAGCTCCTGCACTGCAATTTTGTCTTCAAAGTTGGATTCTACTTTAATTGATAGTTGGAAAATACATTTCCTTTTCTCATAGATTTAGCTGTAATTACATCTCAAGTCATTCTTTGCCTTCATCCTTTGGTATTACATTATAAAATATTGCACTTGAGAAATGGTAATTTTGCAGAATAATAAACTGTGCCAATTTTTAAAGCCATGTTGTAGATAGAGAAGCAGTAACCTGTCAATTCTGTGAAGTTTTATTTGATTGTGTAGTACCTGGCACATTTTTTTTTCTATGGTCAAGTTTTATGTTATATAATTTTGAAATATTAATAGTAAAGAAATCCAACATGCTTTCTGTTTGAATAAACCTGATGTTCCGAGTGTTCATCTTACATAATCATACTGTGAATCTGGTAAGCTCATTCATGACATTTGATCATTTGGATATGAATAATTTTACAAATTGTGTGTCTGAGTTAAGATGTGGTTCATCTATAGCTAGAGTACCCTTCTATTGGAAAATCAGGAGCTAATAAAGAGAGCTGAGCCCCTCCTTTATCAAGAGCTGTTTTCAAAGCAGAATTGATTGTAAGTCTTCCGTTCAATTATAAAGCTTGCAATTATCCATCATATGAAGAGCTGTAATCAAATTAGAACTGATTGCAAGTCTCCTTCCATTCAATCATGCAGGTTACAATTATCCATCCAATTTTACAGAGTTGTGATTGATGTGACTTTTTAATAAAAATCAGATCAGTCAGTATCCTTCATAAGATGGGCTTTGGAGGTATTATTACTGTTGAATATTATAAATTGTGGAACTTATTATTTCTCTGCTTGAAATCAAGCTTCATTTCCTTGACCTCTAATTGTATTAGATGACTGATCTGCTCACTGTCCATAATATGTTTAATGAGTGACAGCATGTGATAGTTATATCAGAGTAACTTGAAGAAAAAATGAAGCATATGAAGTGCCTTTTAGAGATAATACATGTATCATCCACTATGCAAGCTCTTGTACTTATCAGCATTTTGGTATGGTATGGAGTCTGGTTGTTCAAAATAAATGTCTCTTAGACTCTCACAAATGTAGTTATAGGTGCTGTGATATTGTATGCTTATCACAGTGTGGAATGTGATTTAAATTATCATATTTCAGAGGAAGATTTTACAAGATTTGACAGATTGTTGTATTGGGAATGTGTTTCAACTTCTGTATTCCAAAGTTGGGGGCTTGTCCGGGGAATGCTTTTATGTTATTACAGGTTGATTAAAGCAATGCCCTCTCTGGTGATTCATTGTACCTATTAGATAGAAGTCTCTCATTTGTCATTACGACATCGTTTTGACAACAGCTCATTTTTAATGTCCAACAAGATCAAACTGCTACCCGAGGTATTTGCCAAGGCCTTCTTGTACATTTGTGTCCAAATTTGATGTATATGTACAGTACTTGTATATATTCAGTTAGTTTGATTGAGTACAGAACAAATTGCTTTGCCTATATAAACCCACTGCCTATTGAAACCTGGTGGGCATGTATTAATCCTATTTGTGACAGAAGGTCTTCATATCTTCTGGTTTGGTCTAATAACTTTTAATGCAGAGCCCTAAAATCATACCAAATACATTAGCAGAAAGAGTAACAAAATGTGCACTTACTCTGACTATTTTGGTTGAAGTAGTATTTGTTGTTGGACACTGAATGTTTTAAAAAGAAAATAAGTGCTAAAATCCTTCATGTGGCAATGCTGTAAGAAGTTTAATGACACTTTATCAAAGCAAATTGGCAAATTTTCAACTTCTCAATAAAGTTTTGTAAATTTATATGTGTTACAGATACATATCTTTTGTTTAGAGAATTGACACATTGACCATTGCAAAAAAAAGGTTCCTTCTTTTGAACACAGTTAAGATTAAGGTGTCCACTGCAAAAAATTAAACCAAAGGAACCTAAGATTGGTTGTCATTTCAGAAGTTGATCCCGACAATGAGCAGATGCCATGCTAAAAAGTAGCTTAATGATATCTTCGTTTGATGCTAAGTACATTGCTGAAACCCATGAAATTTGTGAAATGAATTATGTGTTAAGGTTACCATATCGCTTAGGATGGCCCCAAAATTACACCAGACATTTGGCCGTGGTGTATGATTTTGCGAAACATTAGGAAATATGAGGTTTCTTTGATAGTTAAGTTCTTTAATATAAAAACAGATTTGGTGAGTATGGTAGCCAGGGTTTATTTGTAGCTTGTACATTTATGATCAAAGCTCATTGGATGGCATGGAAATTTACTCATTATTGTACTCTTCTATGTTCTGTAGAGAAGTTTCCACATTTTTTATTTGTTTTTCATCTCATTAGAGCTCAGTCTTCTTGACCTTGACAGCAAGTCGTATAGGTCAAAGGTCAACAGATTGTGCACAGGTCGTAAAGAGGCTATAGTGGAGAAATGAAGTGTAGATTAGATATGCTCAAAAACTTAAAGATAGATTGGAAAGCTTTCTTACATGGTTAAATAATGCAAAAAGATAAACAATGCCTCTTTTATTTTCTGTTTTTTTAAATGGCTCTTTTTTGTTTTTTTTAATTTTAGTTGAAAATATTACTTAGTTAGATCTTCTGGAATGCAGAACAAAAGTTTGAAACGTGTCACATCCCATAAGATAAATTTGTGTGGATATACTGGTAGGCACTGACTGTGTCTATCTACAAGCAGATGGCTATGAAAGGCTTTACAGAACATGATGGAAGGGAAGCATCTGAGTTAAGAGTTTGTTCTAGCATTTGTAGATGTCCCCCTGCATTATTGCTAGATAAGCTATGACCTTATGACCTTATGACCTTAACTCATTTTCATCTTCCAGGACCTGTAAGTGCATGAAGCCTTTTAACCCATAGAAATACAGAGCTTTCTTGAGGTCTAAATTAATCATCTTCAATCCTCAAATTGGCAATATGAATTATTTTTGTCCACATTTACATAGCTTGAAAAAAATAAATATGGATATAACATAAACCAAAATGAAATATAATTATAAAATTGAATCAGAAATTGCCAATTTGAACACAGAAATAGTGATTATATATTATTCACTGCGTTACCAATTTAAAGAGTTTAATGATTAGTTACACTTACACTGCTCTTATTCGAGAATGCCACACCATACAGCAATGAAATTGGGCTCAAATTTGTCAGTGCATTTTTCTCTTTCTGCTCATGTATAAAATGTACTGCCCAAGATTCTGGATCAACAGATACTGCAAAAGCGTCTCCTAAAGGTGACACTGTACCTCTATGGGTTAAAAAAGATAGGCCTACCAATGTTTCGAAGTAATAAGAGCCAGGATCCCATATGTGAACATGGAAATCACTTCATTCATATTCTGTTGTTGATGTTCCATTCAGACAATTTTTCACCTTGATTATTCCAAGGAGAATGCTGAATATAATCCAATATTTTTTGAGGAAATCCTATCACCTCTTACAACTCATGTAGTTTTGGTAGCAGAAGAAAATTGGTTTGAAGTTCCTCAGACTTGATTTATAGTTGGGGGCCTCATGCATTGCTTGTGAAAATCCCACTGGGGAGTACCAGGACAGTTGGACTGTTCGTGTATACGAACCAGTCTAGTTGTGAATATACAAAGAGATGGCCCAAGTAGCCATGCTCTTCTGCTGAACTTATATTGCATATTGTACATGTGAGGTAGCAAGCCTGCAAAACAAAACATTGCAGAGAACTTGCGAACTGTCGTGATCCTGCCCTGTGGGACTAGCTCTTGCAAGCATTGTGTGAAGCCCCCATATACATGCAAGTCTAGATCAGGTAAATTCAAAATGCTAAATATAGCACCACATTTTTCTCGTATGAAAAGTAGATCATCATGATATTCCATCCATGATTTGTGGTGAATTTTATTGTAAATATCTGAAAGGAATGCTTGATCACGGCTTTTACACTGCTATACTATTCTTCCATGCTGGTAACTCCCCGTAACATACCCCCAGTACTTTTGTGTGGAGATACTCGTTTGTCACGACACTGTGACTGACTGGGTTTACCAGCCTGTGGTCAGTTGGTGCAAAGGGCATGACCATCATGATGGCCCTGTACTGAAACTATATTTTGTTTCTCATTTGTTTAATTCAACCTCGGGAGGAAAAGTAATCCACAGCATCTTAGTTTTGCTTGTATTTTGCTATTATTCATCCCAAAGCAAAGGAATCTCACTGAAAATTTTTGACAGATTACCAAAACTGTGCTTAGTCTTCAATAACTGCATTATAATGACTTTTGAATGGTTTGCTATTTTCTATTCATTTGAGGCATTATTGTAATCATCATGGGGATGATTACAATGGGAGCGTGAATGTTTCCGGTGAATATGTTTAGTTTTAGACAGTCCTGAGAGAGAAGGGGGGGGGATATCGTCAAAACTGTGGATATAACACGTTGTAACATACATGTACATATTTCTACAATAATTGGTCATTGAGATGACATGAAGTTTCTTTTTTTTTTGTAAGATGGAACAAGAATAGGGTTTCTTACATTCTTTATTGAGTTTTGATTGTAGGGTTGATAATGTAAGATGTATAACAAATTTACATGGTGCTTTATCTAGTTCGTCTTTTCAACTCTTAGAGCTATTAACTTATTTTATCTCTTACGTCCTTGCACTATGGGCTTTCGTATAGAAAACCTTTATTTTCTAGTTATAAACTCGTAGCTGACGCAAATGTGTGCATAAGAAATGACGGAAGAAAAAAAATCAGAACCAGCAAAAAAAACACCCTTTGTTGCTTTGTGTGTAGTATTCTATTTATTGATGAACTTCTTTGTTTTTAACTACCAAGTATTTATTATTATACATGTAGAGTTTTTGTTATAAACAATTATGCCAACCGTATTAATGAAGAATTTGAGAATGTGTTTTCCATTGTTATGCAATATTCTATTTGTAGTAAAACTAGTTTTGTTTATATTTGTATGTTATTGGTATTCTGTACCAAGGTTTATATGTACTGTTCTTCATTTCACATATTTTAGTTTGATATTTTAACTCATTTTAGAATTTGTAAGTAGAGTCAATGTGTCAGAGATACCGAGAGATTATCTTGAGTGATTTTTTTTTTTTTTTGAAGTGAGCTGTAAGTTTAATTGCATTGGACAGAACATGAATTTGTGGCAAATATTTTTTTTCTTCTACTCTTTCTCTTTTAATTCTTTCTGATTTTATATATTGTATTCTACTATTCATGTAAAGGCGATTTCAACATTTCATTATTTAATAATTATGAATCAGACTTGTTTAAGATTTAAGAAGGAGATTGGAGGGTCAGTTTATTGTGTTTGGTCAGGTTTTTTGTGATCTTTGGAATGAATTGTGCCATTGTATTTGTTTGATTTGTCCAGAGTTTCCTTGTCTTTTTGTGGCATCTGTGACTGGCCAAATGTGTTACAAGACTTGGCCAATCAGAAATTCTCTTATAAAGTCACGACAGGAACAAAAAATTATTACAACTTGAAACAAATCTTTGTAGTGAAGAATGGTAGCTATAGTAGTAATCAAAATCTAGTCATGCTCAGAACAAAGCATATTTTATTTGAATAAACTAAATCTCAATTTTTATTTGGAATAAAGAACTAGTTTAAAAGGGGAAAGAAGCATTATACAGTGCTTTCTTTTTAAACCTTGTTCCAAGATGCAGAAAGATTATTATTTCCTATTGATGGTTTATGAATTATAATGAAAAAAACAAAAGTGAAAAGATAAAACAAGCCATTCACATGAAGAATACAGCTTGTATCTCCATTTTGAAAATCAGTAGTGAAATCTGACATATATTTTCTTTCTTGAAACGCATCTTAAACGTTATCCGAGATGTTTTCCACCAACCTATTTGCCAATAACTATGTTTTTCTATGTGAAATGGTATTATGATTGTATTTACACTGTCAGACTGAATTGAACTTGGATTTTTCCCCCTAAAATCCAGAATTAAAAAGTAAAATGTGGAATGTTAAAAGAGGGAAAGCAAACAATCACTGGAAAAACAACTAATGTATTAAAAACCTAGTCAATAAATGACCCAATAAAACAAATCCATATCAGCTGTTCATCAGTCTCTGTTCTTCTAGTGTGGATCTCATGAGTACACATGTACACTGCAAACTTGTTATTATGAGGACGTAGGAACAGGGGGGTGTTTCGTAATTAGCTGTTCGTAAAGTTATGCATGACTATATGAATGATTTGAATATCATGAAGTGCAAAATGGGATGCCCAAAGCTTTTGCTGATGTTTTTAAAAAGTGGCTGCATTTCCTATAATCTCAATTAAATTGTGGCATAATTCTTTGCAGTAAAAATGTTTGTAAACAATATTAATGTTAATCTGCATTTGCATATTTTACCTTTAGCTGAAGTGATTTGTAATGATTGAAAATCCTATTTGGCTTTCAATATTCAAGTCGTTCGTAAAGTCACTCACAACTTTACAGTTTTATGAAACACCCCAAGGAATATTCCATGTCATGTAACTTGTTTATACAGGCAAACATCGTTATAACTCCTCTGGTATTCGTAGAAAGGGTTTACGGTTCACCATGTGGTAAGTCCTAAGGGACTATAGATAAAGCCTCCTCATCTCCTCACCAACTCAATCCTCTCACCTCTTCTGGTTTACAGTCCTTTTTAGGACTTCACCCAGTTCTCAAAAGATACTCTACCCTCCAACTTTCCTACTTTCTCGCCTCTCTATTTCACCTCCATCTCTATCCACTTTATCTATAGTCCCTTAGGACTTACAACATGGTGAACCGTAAACCCTTTCTACGAATACCAGAGGAGTTTGTTATAACGAATATCCGTACCACCATGCAAACCTTCAAACATCATCCAAACTCCTCTGGACCAAGGAAATTGCCTCTTTATATCAAAACCTTGTTATACCTGTACATGTATCGGGGCTAAAAAGTAATGAAATACAAAGAAGTTAGACTGGTAAAATTACCTTTTTATAACGATAGCTTGTTATAACAGTGTTCTTTATTACGAGGTTCCACTGTATATGTATTGAAATCTAATAACATCTATTCCAGTCCAATTTATTGAGGTGTAATCCCAACAACCATGGGTATTGATTTGAAGTTTGGGGGGGGGGGAGGGATAATTGGTTCCAAATATCCTCAGCGAGGGAGCAAAGGGTATGGGAGAAGGGTATCCCCCCCCCCCTCGCACGGCAGGGACTTTCAAAACTACACTTGGCAAAAACGAAATTTCTGAGTTTTTTTAAAGAGGTTTGAGGAGAATCAGGGCCAATTTGCAAAGTTCCATAATATTCTTTGAATGTGTGATATTGGTCAAGAAACGGCAAAGATGGGACCTGCCAGCTCAAAACCACCAATAAGTCGCATGCACCGCAACTGAGAAAACAGCCAAAAATGTCATTTTGGTTGGGTTGGTCAATTTTCTGTTTTTGATAGAAATGAGTAGTTTCATGTTCTGAAGTTTTGGATTGTAATTCACCCTAGAAATGTTTTTTAGCAGTTTTAAAATGACTCCTCATTTTCGCCAGATAGAAATTTGACAGCCTCATTGAGTGTTAGAGCACTTTTGTAACACCTTTATTCATTCCTGTATAAGTTGAAAATTCATCAAGGTGTTGAATTGAATTTTAGCGAAAATAGATAATAAGTCCTAATCCTAGGTTGTGCCAAATTTTAGCCTAATCTGATAATCCTTTCATACCGCTGGCTATGGACTAATTGAATACCACACTGCGCTTTGGTCACATGAAGAGAGCTCCGGCTGAGCGCTCTTTTGTTCTGAACTTGACACTGTTCAAAGGCTCTTTTCTCTGAATGAAGATTGATTACTAATTATATAAAGCATTTTTGAAAGGGACATTATAGTGCAATTTGGGTGAGTCATGTACCACTAGAAACCTGAGAATCTCTACTTTCAGATGAGCTATAAAACTGAAAAATGAATTTTGGCGACTTATTCGTGGTTTTGAGGCGGCAGGTCACAAATGACATTGATGATGAAGTTGGTGGTAATCTTATGAATAATAATTGCCATCATCACCATCCAATACTTCCTGAAAAAAAAAAAAAAAAACTTTGGCAGAAGGCTACCAATACTTCTTTCCACTATGCATAAACTAAGTGTCAAAGGTCTAAACCTTGACTCTTTGGAAAAGGGGTTCCTTCCTTGAACCATTGTGTTGATTTGTAAATAAATTGTGAGTTGGTGCATTTCTAGACCAGTTAACCCATTCGTGACAAAGATCCACATTTTGTGGTTTGGTCTAATATCTTTTGATGCAAAGCCCTAAAAATCATACCAAATACATGAGCAGAAAGAGCAAAAAATTCTACACAAACTGTGCCCATTTTGGTTGCGTCAATATTCGTTGCTTCATGCTGAAATTTTTTTAAAGGAAAATACGCATTAAAATCCTTAAATTGGCAATGTGATAGAAAGTATAAAATCACCGTTTTCCCCTGCAAATTGGCAACTTTTTGACTTCTCATAATTTCTGGTAATTTATATTCATTTCAGATACATGACATTTTGTAAGAAAAATGTAGCAATAAAATATCAAATTAGGCTTTAAATAATTCCTGTCACGAATGGGTTAATATTGAAAAGAGAGAAAAGAAAAATCACACATTCTTGTCGCACAAATTCATGAAAACAAAAAATTAACATGACAATATAGATGTGATACAAAGATTTTTTATCTCTATTTCAAAAACCTTTAAAGCAAATAGAATATAAAAGAGAAACGCAGATAACATGCCATTCAAATCAAAGCATTGCAATTAAAATTATGTGTTTTTCATATTTAGCAAAACAACATTAGTACTTTTGAACAAATACCATGATTAACATCAAATCATAGACTGAAAACATTCAAAGTTTAAAGCAGCACAAACTTGGGATAATTTCATTATAGAGGTGGGATTTGCATTCAATACAGTGTATTTTTTTTTTTTTTTTTTTTTGGTGTGGGTTTTGAGCTCAGCTGACCTCGACTTCCCTATAAGAAATAAAAGATAAGGTAAATTCTAATTAAATACCATGATTTTGTTTCTCTATATAATAAAATAAACGATTGCAATTTTGTGTATTATATTTATTGTGTAAATACAAACATATGAGATGTGCCTACACTTAAAGAAATTTCAAACAAGCCTTTGCAAGCTCACCCATTTCTCAAATTGACCTAAATGTCTTTTAGTTTGTTTTTTCTTCAGCCTTGAAGAGCCCACGTGTCTTACTCTGGCAAAGGGAAGCAAGGGACATTTTCGTGGAAAGTGACTTTTCTATTGGTTTGACATATTTCATTGTTGCTTTTTACAAACAGACGAATCCGTGCACGGTGCGCAGAAACGTGATTAGGAGAAAAATGCAATTATAGATTTAGGTGTTATTAAATAGCAGAATTTCCTTCCTTTCTTATAAATTCATGAATCGATATATACATTGAAAGAAAGCTTATAACTTTAATTTCAAAATGGTGTATACATCTATTACCATGTGCATTAATACAAAATTAATTGATAGTTTTATATTTCACCTTAGTGTGCTCTTATATGCTCTCCTTCCAAGTCAAATTTTATGCATGAACACCCATTCTGTTTATTAAAGAGATGTGTCAAGCAAGACATCATGGTATTCCATTGATGCCAATTTACATACTTTGCTCTTTTTACAAGAAATGACACTTTTGTCACTTGCTTCCTTTTGTAAAAATAGCCCCCGTGTTCATAAACTAACAAATCATGAAATTGCATGGTATCATTAAAATACAGACCAAATACCCAATGAACATTCTATCTATCTACTCACTGCTGGTGACTGATCATCCATCCATGCATGCAGGAATACAAATACCATTTAAATTGTATTACTGAAGAAATACACGTAAAGATAGAAGGAAAAATGAAATGTACAACCTTCCTACATGAATCTACTTTTTTAAAAAGCCGTACACGTACACCTCATGACTTCATATATGAATAAATACTCTACTTTACAATGAAATGTTCAGATAAATGAGACTGACGAGATGCAAGTAAAATCTTGTTCATGTTGAAAGCACTAAACCACTTCAAAAAATGTATGGTAATGCTGAATATAAAAAACAAATAGAACGGGTAGGATTTCCGCCCTTTTCGGTTCTATATGCGGAAAATATTCCAAAATCTGAGAAAAATCGGAAACGCAGACAATTTTCCTGGCTGCGGTTAAGGTATGTTGAGTTCACGAAGAGACAAGCAGCATCTTAAAGAGATAATGGAGAAAATATAAAATGTTGTGTACAAAACAAATTGAGAGTTGTCCTAAATCTGCCATTTTGAAGCAACATTGCCAATTTGAGGATCGCCATAGAAAGTAAATTGAGACTTCAAACTTTCATAACTTTCTCAATTTGTAACCGTTTTTGATGGAACTCTCTTTTAAATTGCTTCTCTCTCTTTTCATTGAAATTGATTTTTCCACAGGGTTTCATTCTCCTTTAAACTTTGTGAGAGATGCCCCCATGCATGGTATAACCAATGCAATGGAGAGAACCCTGTATAACTTTGGTATTTTCTTTGGAGCACATTATGAAGTTACTCTGAGCACAGTACGTGTAGTAACTTAAAGGAGAATAAAACCCAGGCATCAGTGTGCTCTTAGTGAATGGAGATGACCAAGAAGAGTAAACAGTGAAAATTTCAGCAAAATCGGACAATCTGTCAAAGAGTTATGAATTTTGAAAGTTTCAGTAAATCCCTATTAGTGGGATCCTCGAGTTGGCAACTTTGCAGCATCTGTGATGTCATCGTGGACAACTCTCCATTCATTTTGTGCATAAATTTTCAAAAGAATTGATTTATATGAAATTCCAAGTCAGGAATCAACATAATTCTTCCAAAAATGCTTGCAGAATTGATGTAGCCATGTTATACTCAAACAATAAATCAAACAAATTTCTATTTTTCTTGAAAATAAAGAAAATGTGAAATTCTGTGTACAAAATGAATGGAGAGTTGCCCATGATGACATCACAGATGCTTGCAAAGTTGCCAGCTCAAGGATAACCGTAATAAGGATTTACTTAAACTCTTGGAACAGATTGTTCGATTTCGCTCAAACTTTCACTGTCGACTCTTTTTGTTTCTCTTCATTCACTGGAAGTACACTGATGTCTGGGTTGCATTCTGCTTTAAGAACTTATTCCAATGCACACATTTTAAAAGTGATGTCGTTATCTTTTATTTTCTAAAGCTTGTGTTATCAGATCCCTTGAGAAGATGGCAAACAATTTATAACCTTCGTGAAAAAAAGACAAGAATAGAAAGAAAGAAAGAAAGAAAGAAGAAGAAAAAAAAACATCATGAGAACCAAGAACCAACAAAAGCCTCTTACATGTACAAGTGTACATGCAAGTCCCATTTATCTGAATTGGACTATTTTCTTCAACCACATTCAAATTCCAGTGCATGTGATTATAAAAATGAATACAATAAAACATGTAAGAATACTCTCTACTTAAAACCAGTACTATTACAAATATACACACTGTACACTTTTATAGTAAAATTACAAGGTATCAAAACAGTACTACAACATTTAAACAGCATTATACATGTATATAAATAATGAAGTCAGTATTCATCAGTAGTACTTTTAAAAAGAAAGTTTGATTAGTTGATTTCTTCTTCAGTAGGCTAATGATGGACATTTGAATGGTAAATATAGAATGCATTCATGTATCCAATAGTTACATGTACATGTAGTACATATATACACCCAAGTAAAACTAATTTCAACTCAAATGAAATTTTATTGGGCATAAATACGTCTTTGCTCCAGGTACACTGCAGGTTTTCCATGCATAATAAAACTCTTTAAAAAAAAAATAAATAAATAAAACAATAAAAAAGGCTAGCTGGTAATATTTTCCAAGGAATGAGTCAACTCTTACTCAAAGGTTACATGGTTACATATTTTAGAAGCTGTACAGTGAGACCTGGGGGTGTTTCATAAAGCTGTTTGTAAGTTACGAACGACTTTAAGAATGACTGGAACATGTTCTTGGGTGCTAATCAGACTCTCATTCATTTAAATGTAGCATAAGAAGGTATCACCAGTCGTGCGTAAAGTCGTTCGTAACTTACTAAGAGCTTTATGAAACACCCCCAGGCTGTCAACACTTTGAAAACTTGATGCAGAGCTCTGAAATAAATCATACCAAAACATGAGCAGAAAAAGCAAACAATTCTAAACACAATATGCCCATGTTGGTTGCGTAGGTATTTGTTGTTTGATGATGACAAAAAGTTTATTAGAAATTAAGCATGGAATCCTTCAAATGGCAACAAAATAAAAATTTTAAAACCACTGTATATCAATAGCAGCTATTTAACTTCACATATACTTTCTGTTAAATCATATTTATTTCAAAGGCATTTAACTATTTGCAAGAAAAATGTAGCAGTAACAGAAAAATGAAGCTGTTGCCAAAGTAAAGATGTAGAGCTGAACAAACAAGGTTTTGAATAATTCTGGTCAAACAAAACAATCAAAAAAAAAAAAAAAAGATCAAAACACAGATACAAAAAATATAGGCAAACATAAAAGTGTTTTCCCCCATAGATTATATATAATAGAAGCTTATTTTCTATGTACAAAACATGCATGCACATGCCAAAAGAATAGCTGAAATCAAACTTCTGAAGGATGTATTATCATACTAGCTATGCAACTTCAATCAAGTAAAATCTGCTTTATTGTTGTCGTTTTGTTTTTTAGATTGTATTCCTATAGAGTTGAGTCAGAATGAAATTAACAGAGGTACATGTATTGTGTTCCCAAGGAGCAGCAAAGGACCACACAAAAAAAGAAATGTTCCTACTCATGATTTTTAGTGCCTCTTTAAAAATGAAAAAAAAAAGAAAGAATTAATTTGACTTTGTTGGTTTTTTTTTACTCCTAGATGTTGCACTGAGTGATTACAATAAGTGTTTTATTCATGAATACTTGACCATTTCCCACAAATACAAGGGTCCTCCACTTTTTCCTTTTTTACCCTCAAAATCGCTGACAAGTTAATACACAAAGTAAAAGACTATTTGTGAGCAATATTTCCACCATACATGTATCAATCCCACAAAATTAAAGCACTGCCAGCGTTGGGACTTTGAGATTTAGATGATCGGAAGAATTCCCATACCATAGGAACATTGTGAGTAATAAGGCATAAATAAGATGAAACAATATAAACATCTATTGAATTGTACCTGCAATATGAAAAGGCAAAGCTTTATACATTCTAGAAATATAGCATTAAAGAAAATAAAACACTGCAAGATATAACCTTCCTAAGTAAAACCATGCAATTATGTACAAGTCGTACACATAACACCCTCAAAGGTCTTGGTGTATGACATGATACTGAAGAAAACTGACATGTTCTTAATCTCAATATATTAAAAAATCCTCCTTTCAGTATGCTTGTATTCAAACATTCTATTTAATTTCAAAAATTAAATTAAGCTTCGTACTGTAATTACATCATTATTTTTAAAAGAGATTATCAACTTTTTTCAAGCAATGATTCACAATCATATGTTTAATATTGCAATTTCTTTCTTCATTTCATTAATGCTGAAAAATATTAATGCTGTAATGGTTAGCCATTACATGATGATGATAATGGCGTTTCTTGCCAACTTTTCCGTTATGATAGTCGATTGGCTTTTTATTTTATTTAACAAGAAAAACAAACACAAAACAATAAAGCATACCAATTTCTAACAGATGTTACTTAAAATTTTGATGATGAAATATTTCCAAAGGTCTAAGGGTTTTTCGTAGAGGCAGGCCCACACTTCCTTAAGCTGAGTGTTCAATAGAATTTAAATGAGAATAAAAAAGTCAAGATTAAGAAATGAATAGCACCATTTAAAAGTGAGGCATAAAATACACGATGACCAGAGAGATTTATACCAAAGGCCTCAAACTGTCCTTCAAATTGATTACACAAAGCTATTTAAAATGAAATGTATACTAGAAAAAAATCCTTCAAGTGAAGGAGACATGGATTGCCAATTAAGATATAAAAAAAAAAGGGGGGGGGGGGGGTCAGCGTTGCTGTTCTTATTCTTACTTTTAACAATCCATGTTCCTTTTTAGTTTCAGTATGCATTTCGTGTGAGCATCATTACGTATGTGAAGACAATATGATCCAAGGAATAAATCTCCTTCATGTAAGCATCATTTATGCAAATTTATGCAGATAATGGGAAGAGTTGTTGCATAATTCATGGATCAGTATGGTTCCTGCTCTTCATAGCGTAGATGGCAATAGAGACACATGGAGAAGATCAGGCCCATGATCTGCAATAATAACAATAATGATAATAATGATAATAATAATAACAATAACAATAATAATAATAACAATAACAACAACAACAATAATAATAATAATAATAATAATAATAATAATAACAATAATGATAATAATAATAACAATAACAATAATAATAATAATAATAATAATAACAATAATAATAAAAATAATAATAATAATAATAATAATAACAATAACAATAATAATAATAACAATGACAATAATAATAATGCTAATAATAACAATAATAAGTATAATAACAATAATCATAATAATAACAATAATAATAATAATAATAATAACAATAATAATAATAATAATAACAATAATAAGTATAATAACAATAATCATAATAATAACAATAATAATAATAATAATAATAACAATAATAATAATAATAATAACAATAATAATAATAATAATAACAATAATAATAATAATAATAAGAATAATGGGTTCTTGTATAGCTCTCAGGTCTGTCAGAATTGACACTCTGGGCACTCCACTGTTATTACCTGCCAGTGGGCTTTAACATGGCTACCAGGCACGCGAGCATTTCGAGGAAATTCTTCCTACCGGGTGCCCATTTACTAGAACTGGGTCAAGAGCGGCAATTGTAGATTAATGTCTTGCCAAAATAAGGACATGGAGGATTGGAATATTAACCCATTCGTGACAGAGGTCCACATTTTGTGGTTTGGCCCATTAACTTTTGATGCAAAGCCCTAAAAATCATACCAAATACATAAGCAGAAAGAGCAAAAAATTCTACACAAACTGTGCCCATTTTGGTTGTGTCAGTATTTGTTGTTTGATGCTGAAAATTTTCTAAAGTAAAATAAGCATTAAAATCCTTAAATTGGCAATGTGATAGAAAATTTAAAATTACTCTTTTATCCTACAAATTAGCAACTTTTTGACCTCTTATCATACTTTTTGTCAGTTTATTTTTATTTCAGATACATGATGTTTTATAAGAAAAATGTAGCATTAAAATAAAAATGTTGGTGTTGCCAATTTGAAGAAAAAAAGCTGATCAAATTAGGCTTCAAATAATTCCTGTCACGAATGGGTTAAAGTGAGAAACAAAGGATCATGAGAACAGGGCCTCAGATACTGTGAAAGAGTCAATAAAAGTAGATACTGTACTCCAATAAAAACTACATTTTGGAATCTTACCTCTGCCCCGGCTATAGCCACACTGACAGCACCTATAATGATGAGATGATCTTCAACCACCAGTGACAAGCCTACCACACAACCCTGGAAGAGAAAGGTGACAGGTCATAGAAAATCTACAACAAATCATTTATGTACCTTTAAAAAAACAATCTGCTTGTTATTCCTAGGCTTAATACAAAGGGGAGGGGGTTAAGCCTTTGTTCATGCTGGGCCTCAGATATGGAATACTCTCCCTCAAGTGTTTGAAAATAGCAGTTCTGCTGAAGTATTCAAAAATAATCTTCAAAAAGCATCTCTTTAGTTTGGCCTATAACTGATTACACTACTTTTTATGTTCTTATCTCTCCTACATTGTATTATACCTTTGTCTATTTGTCATGTGATATATGTATGTAATTTCATCTTTCACACAAGTTGCACCTTGAGCATTTGATTGTCATGTGGATATAACGCCTTACATATATTCTATTATCATTTTTACATAAACAATGAGTTAAATAGGAGAGTGGTCCCTTGAATGTTCAAGTATTTTTTCCAACTTTTTTTTTTTACAGAAACATGCTGTTGTAAAAAGTATTGCAGTATTTTGTGGGATGAAAAAAAAGTATTTTGAGTGGAAAAACCATATTTTCACCTTTTCTGCAATAGACATGTGCAGTAATACAATTTCAGAAAAAAAATATTTTCCATGAAACCTGCAATATCTTTGATAAAAAACAGTATCAAATACTGCAAAAAAGTAACAGTTGGCATTACTGGCACACCTATTAGCCAAGATCATCTGTCCATATAGCACTGTCTCATCCATGCATATTTGTGTGCTTTATATTATGTAGTCCCACATGTTGACTTACCCGATGGTAGATATTTGATGGATGTGTTCTGACTGAGCAGTAAGGACTATAGGTCTTACAGCAGCTTGCTGGAACACTCCGATTACCGGCCTGCCCATTTAGTTTCCATTCACTCTTGGTCCAGTCCTCATAACTTACAGCACCGCAGCAGTTGAACTGAAGAATACAAACAGAATGAAACATTCAAAACCAGAGACTCCAACTCTCCCGTTTTCGGCGGGAGATCTCCCGCTTTGCCTCCATTTTCACAAAATCTCCCGCTCTCCTGCTTGAGTTTGAATTTCTCCCACCCTAGCTGTATTTCTCCTTTTTTCTCCCACCCAACCACCTTTGTGAAAAAAAATGAATCTGAATCATTAGATTCTACCTCATTTAGTGTTGTCATATGTTTAAAAATAAGCCTATGACAGCACCAGAGAGCTTCTATAACCCTACAAGTGGCCTCCGGCCACAAGGAATTTCATGCTTTGCGCTGGTGATGTGGGCTACGTGCCCATTGAGTGAGATTCTCCCATTTGCAAGGGGGTCTCAGCAGGAGAATCTCCCACTGAAGAGGTGCTTGGGGTTGGAGTCTCTGCAAAACTGAAATCTTTTGAATCAATGAGCAGACAATCATAGAAAAAGGAACACAGGACATGTCAAATAAAAACCACAATATATCCCCCCAGGGTGCCATTGTATAAAAACTTGTTATTATAGTAACTTTGCCATCAAGTGCTTTGAAATACTGTATTAAGCGCAATAGAAATGTTACATATTATTATTATCATTATTATCA
This sequence comes from Echinometra lucunter, assembly GCA_029962745.1. Lineage (NCBI taxonomy): Eukaryota > Metazoa > Echinodermata > Echinoidea > Camarodonta > Echinometridae > Echinometra > Echinometra lucunter. Next base: position 996,571 of record CM057163.1, on the reverse strand, counting down.
TTATTATTATCAATGGTAATTACCCGTAACGTTGCTCAACAGCCAATCAAAATCCAGTATTCCATGGTAATTACCATTGATGGCAAAGTTACTATAATAGCAAGTTTTATGAAACACCCCCAGGTCCCCTTCCTTCTCCTCCTCCTCTCTTTCTAAAGGAAGGCTTCCTTATAATTTTTTTCAAACTAGAGATAAAGAGCCCCCTAAAGGCTATGATATTTTTAACAATAACCAAAAACAATAATGATAAATGTAATGAAAAAATCTATGATAGTTTATTACATCAGGGCCCCTTGCATAACTGAATTTGATTGGCAGTTGAGCACTGTTACCATGGTAGTTACCACTTATGGCAGAGTTACCATTAAAGGTAAGTTTTATGCAACAGGGCCCAGACCTTTGATCGGTGCTTCTTCCTGGAAATCCCCAATTTTCAAATTAATTCAAATTTTCAAATTTCAACGTAAACAACAACCACAAAAATATATGCCACATGTAGTCTCAACTAACATCGAGAAACTGAGCAGGTTCTACTTGCAAGCAGTAAAAAACAAAACAAAACAAAACAAAAAACAAAAAGAAAAACAAAACAAAAAAATCATACAAATATTTAAAAAAAAAGAAAAACAATACATGCATGCATCATGTTTGATACAAGTTTAAATGTAAGTGTGGTTTGAATAATGGATATGCGCAGATGAATTTTATGTAATAATTGCATGGAGCAGACTAAATACCTGATATGATAGACTAGCTCTGTAATAGCTGCAAGACACAATGATGTACCTGAGATTGATAATATGTAATCTATACTGGCTCCATCTTCTATGAGGAATATTGAAAATACTGCCATTAAAAGATCAACATGTAAACTACCTTGTCTTACAACTTGGGGCAAAATGAAATCTGCCACAGGTAATATATTCTGAACCCCCCTCAAGGTTAGTCTGCAGACACAGACCCTAGGTGACAGTTTTCTACATTATATTTGGTTCTTGAGAGAAGCCTGGGCCATGTGTGTCTAGTGGTCTAGTGGTCTGGAGCAGCTATGATCTGCTTTAGTCTCTTATTCAAATCAGCGTTTGTGCCTGCAAACTACCTCAAGGCCATCCCAAATTATATAAATGTAAGACTTTATTGTTGTTGTTTTCTTAACCAAACAGTCCAGTTGAAATCCCTTCGTTATTTGCGTTACTTGCAAATGTTCTGAATAATCATCATGTAACATGTACACACACTGCCATACAAAATGACGTGAAATTGTGCTGGGAGTGATACTCACGCTCGTCTGTAATTCATCTACCGTAGCCGTGTAAGCATCATTCCCACTCACTCCATAGTTCTTAGTCATGGAACTGTTCATGCATTTCTCTAGCTCAACTTGAAGCTGGATAGATTAAAGGAAATAGAAAAGAAAAACAAAATATCAGAAAACCATCTTTTATTTTTCGACTATTTCCGTGAAGGCATCGTTGCCACTCACTCCACGGTTCTTAGTCATGGAACTGTTCATGCATTTCTCTAGCTCAACTTGAAGCTGGATAGATTAAAGGAAAAGAAAAGACAACGCAATTATGTTTATATGTTATGTCGCCCTCTGCGAGGGATTGTGCTATCATTGTCTCGCCCCTTTCTGACCTTCATGGTGCCTAATCAATTATGGCTACAAAAATCCTGAATGTACTGTAACTGGTTTCCCTGCTATTTGTATGTATTACATTAGTGTCTTGATGTCAGCGGTGGGATGTCATATCAGATAACCTTTTTGACCAAGATCCATATCTTTTATTTGTCATCTACTATTGTGGTGAAGACATCATTTCCATTGGGAGGAGAGACCCCGAGGATTAGAGCGATTAAGTTCGCTTTTCCCCTCCCAGCCCAGATGATGCCAAATACCTAATAATAATAATCTAATCCAAATTTCTTTGTCACGAACTGTTTTTTGCATTTATCTTGTCCAAACTGGAACAGGATGAAGTGAAAAATAGGTAAGTGAAAATATCAAACCTATTTAATCAGAAACTTTTCAATTTATTTATTTTTTTCCATAAATCAAGATAAAGATCACATATACTCAAATACAAGACACATAAGTAACTCTTCATAAAGTTCATTTATTTAATTCATTCAGTTATTCTTATTTCTGATATTACGAGGTGGCCCATTTTCACTAATTATGATGGTTTCTCATGAAGTGCTGTTTGGTACAATGTAGCAAAACTGTTCCTTAGCAATCATCAATGAAAAATTATAACAGCAACAAAAAAAAAATATAGAACATACACTTTAAAAAAGTCAGTGTATCATGAGGAATACTGATGTAAGATGAACTAGCTGCAACAAAACAAGGATTCAAAAACATTTGAGGGAACATTCTTACACAACTGAGAATAGTGAAAAGATGAAGGGGGTTTTCAGCTATATGTACATACATACATGTACTGTGTACTAAAACAATTCAACCTAATCATTAAAAAACAACCAGAAATATGTTTTTGTTTTTAGTTTCTTTATTTTTCCATATAATGCAAGTAACACAATTAAATAAACATACATATTCTTATTCTTGGAATAACAATATTTGAAATAAATTTGCATATGAAAAATAATACATTTTACTGTTTGTAAGTATTAAGTTAAATTAAGAAAAATAAATCAGTGAAGGAGTCTATTTAAAGAAGCAAGCTTGTATTTTATAGACCCCTATCTGGCTTACAAAAATTATACAAAAACATTAATGTAATACGAACATATATGTGCTTATATGTTATCCCCCCCCCCCCCCCCCCCCCCCCCCCCCCCCCCCCCCCCCCCCCGCCTGCGGCCCCGACCACAGAAAAGAAGGAGAAATATGACTTACATTAGTTGGTACATGTAAAATACAAAAACAAAAGAATGAAAAAAAGAAAGAAAAAAGAATGAATTCAGAGAGAGAGAAATATAAATATCAAAATATAAAAGATTTTACCACATAGGTGGAATAACTTACCTCTCCTCGGTAGTAATATACAAAGACACCAACAGCTAGCTCAATCAGGCACAGCAGAAGCAGTAGTGAGAAGTACTGATGAAAAAGAAGAAGAAAACTCATACAATGATTGAAGAGATATGGCTAATAAGCCTGGAATACTTGATTGTTGTCAGAAGTCAAACTTTTGATCTCAATACAGATATCATATACAGAAATGATGTACCAGGGTTCATACACTTATACATTTTCAAAATTCCATGACTTTCCATGACTTTCCAGGACAGATAAATGCAAATTTCCATGATTCATCGATCACATGTGATGTAAAATTTACATAAAAAGCATGCTGATCAAAAGAGTGTCAAAGCTGATCTGAGTGCCATGAATGCAGGGCTGGTGAGAGCGCAAATTTATTAACATGAAAAATATCTGAAATAAATAATTTTCCATGACTTTCCAGAAGAAACTGACAAATTCCCTGACTTTCCCTGACTTTTTGCTTCTAGAAAAAAGAATTTCCAATTCCCTGACTTTCCAGAAATTCCCTGACCCGTATGAGCCCTGTGTACAAGTCCTCAATTAGACACATATCATGTCTCATTGAGGGCCTGTACATTATCCTGTACATGAAAATGAAAAAAAAAGGTACTATTTTCAGCACCAGACAAAATACGCGTGTAACATGTTTAGGGTATCTAAAGAGGGGAAAAATTAAGAAAAATGTGTCAAACTCAGAGGTGATGACATAATTGAGGGTAAAAAAAATCGGAGCTGTTAGATACTTCACTCCTTGTTAAGGGTGCTTTTCAGAATGTGATGCACACTGATGTGTACTAGCCTTTAACCCATTCGTGACAGGAATTACTTAAAGCCTAATTTGATCAGCTTTTATTCTTCAAATTGGCAACATGAACATTTTTATTTTATTGCTAAATTTTTCGTATAAAACGTCATGTATCTGAAATGAATATAAATTGGCAGAAATTATGATGAGAAGTCAAAAAGTTGCCAATTTGCAGGGGAAAATGGTGATTTTAAACTTTCTATCACATTGCCAATTTAAGGATTTTAATGCTTATTTTCCTTTAGAAAATTTTTAGCATCAAACACCAAATATTGACGCAACCAAAATGGGCACAGTTTGTGTAGAATTTTTTACTCTTTCTGCTCATGTATTTGGTATAATTTTTAGGGCTCTGCATCAAAAGTTATCAGGTCAAACCACAAAATGTGGACCTCTGTCACGAATGGGTTAATCACAGCAGCCTGCTAGCTTTTATCTTTGCTCTTTCTCGCTCTTTACCTCTGCTGTCCTAGAAATGCGCATATTGCGTCTGTGATTGCGAGACTAGTCACAGCGGGCAGCTTGCTGCATGCTGCCTTTATCCACTCTTCCTCGCTTTATTGTTTTAGTTTATACATGTAGCTTCAAAGTTTGCATATGAAAAAGTTTCTAGGCTATAAATAAACTAAAACAACAACGTGAGGACGAGTGTGTAAAGGTGGCATGCAGCAAGCTGCTCTCTGTGTCGACTAGCAATCACAGACATATCCTCCGCATTTCGAGGAGAGAGAGAGCTTCAAAGAGCAATGAAGAGCAAGCAGGCCGCAGTGATTAAAGGCTAATGATGACAGGCTTCAGTGAGACATCCCTCCCCCAAGGCAATAGAAATCTTCTTACCAGCAGCAAGCAACCTTTGACCTCTTGCACAGCACCATAACATCCTGTTGCTGCGACGATAATGACCACACCTCCTGAGATGATGAGTACGTAGGTGGCGATGATGTAAGCATGTGAGCAGAGAACCTCCGTATAGTCAAACTTTGAGATGACTGTCCAGATCCCCACACCTAATACACCAGCACCACCAAGCTGCCAAGAATGAATACACAACAGTAGGTAATAATTTGATTACATGGCCCATATTCACAAAGTACGAAGTTAAACCATGGTTAAATCATACTTCAGTTGGTTTCAATTGGACCAAATGACCCATTGAATACCAACTGAAATACAAATTGACCCATTGAAACAAATAGGTCCCCACTGCCCCCATGGAATACCAATTGGCAATTGGGAATACATGGAAAGTGAAACAATGGGTCCCCATTAACACTATGGGTAACCAAATGTGACACAAATCTGCTCAGTAGATGTTCGATTTACATGTACATGTACATTGTATCAGCATGTTTGGTAACGAAACTATCAAAAATTTGTTTAGAAATCATAAGTACAATACTAGTTTTCTTGAGAGCAGAAGTCCAGTAAACATAATGGACATAACAGCACAGATAAAGTTGTCATATATGGCTATCCATAGTCAAACCATAGATTCAAAGGTACTGTATAAGCTGAAATTTTCGCGGTGGTTTAATTTTCGCTAATTTCGCGATGATGTCCTCGCCAAAATTTCCACTCAGTAAGATGCCTACATACTTGTATTGAAATATCTTTCAAAACGTGAAAATAATAACTCGCTAATATGTCAAACTTGTCTCAAATCGCTAAAATATCTGTACGCTAAAATATTGGCTTATACAGTAGTAGTAGCCCACATTTGCAAATGGCACCCAATCTGCACAAAAATTTTAAACCACAGAAAAACACTCCTAAAGTGTACAAAATGATAATTTGCAGACAAGCCAGACATGTCAAGTTTCATGCATTAGGCACGAGACTCCCACAATAGGGGCTCTTGCTCATCCTCCAAAATCTCTTTCTCACGCCTACATCACAGCCTATCCCCATATACACATATATGTTATACACAATGCCTGGTGATCTCACGGTTCCCTGCCTAAAATCTCATGCATTGCTGGTCTTTGACCTTGGAGTCTCTGAATGTGATATGCAGCAACTGAAGTATATTAAAGCATGTAGATGTACCTCAATCACAGTCACAGTATATGAAACTTTGTAAGTCTGTATCCCAACAGTTTCTCAATGAAAATATTTATCAGCAGGGTTCTCACTAGAGTAAAATCCACACACGGTTCCCACTCTGCGCAAAGCGTGGAAGTTTCGGAAGTTTTATGGAATAACACCTAAAGTTAGGTGTGGCAGCAGTATATGCTAAGTAAAAGGATGAAAAACACTTCTTGGTAAGAAGGAGTTGTCTACTAATGGCATAAAAGTAAAAAAAATAATTGCTAAAAAGCAAAACAATCTGTGACATTTATCATTATTGTTAGGAATATATACTCCAATATTTTTTACCCTTGTTGCCATGCATGGTGCAGCAATTTCACACATGGTTCTTCCTTGTCTGAAACCCTTTACGCATGGTATTGGAACCATGGGTGTTATGTACTGGCGAGAACCATGTTTATCAGTAAATTGTGTATACTTCCATTTCATGAATACATGTACATATAATTTCAATTTTCATATTTCAGATTTATTGCCATGAACTTCAGAACTTCAAGATATATTCAAGTGGGCATCAACAAGGAACCAGAAGGGAGATAACTCATATGCTATACTGTATATGCCCTTCCGCCTCTGAACAGACAATTTAATAATATCGGACTGCATCACAAACAGTGAACGGACGAAGGAGCTTCCAGTCTGACGTACAACGGGCAAGCTATGTACCTATGGCCTGTGTACACACTCTATTCATGGAGACACCAGCCATCTCCCTGCTCTACTCATTACACTGTACGTGTACTGTATGCCTCTGTGTATGGAGCAGGACCGCTGGGGGAGCTTTATTACTATAATTGACAGTGGGGAGTTTATATCATATTCTTACATACATGTATATGTAATCATGGGATCTCTGAAGATGATTTGCCCAGCCTGCGATGGATGGCCATACATGTAGAAAAACAAATTGGAATGAGTACCAGTATAGTATCATGCACATATACACCCAATGGTACATGTACATACAATGGAGCTGTGGGGGAGTGGGGTGTGGAGGAGCACAGAATGGGGTGTGGAGGAGCACAGAATGGGGTGTGGAGGAGCACAGAATGGGGTGTGGAGGAGCACAGAATGGGATGTGGAGGAGTACAGAATGGGGTGTGGAGGAGCACAGAATGGGGTGTGGTAGAGTACAGAATGGGGTGTGGAGAAGTACAGAATGGGGTGTGGTGGAGTACAGAATGGGGTGTGGAGGAGTACAGAATGGGGTGTGGAGGAGTAGAGAATGGGGTGTGGAGGAGTAGAGAATGGGTGTGGAGGAGTAGAGAATGGGGTGTGGAGGAGTACAGAATGGGGTGTGGAGGAGCACAGAATGGGGTATGGCGGAGTACAGAATGGGGTGTGGAGGAGTACAGAATGGGGTGTGGAGGAGCACAGAATGGGGTGTGGAGGAGCACAGAATGGGGTGTGGAGGAGTACAGAATGGGGTGTGGAGGAGTACAGAATGGGGTGTGGAGGAGTACAGAATGGGGTGTGGAGGAGTACAGAATGGGGTGTGGAGGAGCAGAGAATGGGGTGTGGAGGAGCAGAGAACGGGGTGGGATGGAGAAAGGAGGGACAAAAAGGTTAAGGGTGGGGTAAATGAGATTAGGAGGGGTTAATCCTATTTCATGGATTATCTGAACTCTGAAGATGATTGCAGGCATGGGTTGGGGGGGGGGGAAAACAACAATGCAGGCATGAGATCTGACTACTGAGGCTTTTATACACTGGAGCTTTTAAGAGGGATAATGTAGGGTAGAATGGAGAAAGCGAGTAGGAAAAGTGGGGTTGACATTGGGAGGGGTGGGTGTGTGTATTATATTGCCATTTTAATGGGTTATTTCCAGATGATTAAAGGAGCTGCATGATATCAGTGATTGTTTTTTGGCCCCTCACTATTCTGATGTACAGTGTACTAAGATTGATAATAATGTTTTACATGTACGTTAGAACAAAAATTTATAAAATACCCCCCAAAACTGAAGTAGGCTAAAACAAAGGGGGGGGGGGGGTTGGAGGGGGCAAGAAACTGATTTACTTTATTTGGCTTACAGAAGAAACGAAGATTTTTTAAAAAGGATGGATGGATAGTAAAATGTACATGTAGAGGATGAGTTACATGCATAATTAAAATTCCTACATGTATGTACAAAATGTATGTTATTCCGCTTTAGACTGTACATCAGACAGTATCGGATGTAAATGTACATGCTGAGCATACATGTACTGTACATCATAACCAAGGCCGTGTAAAACATGCACAGAAATAAGATCAAATCATATTTGTCATATTTTGCATGGCCATGTAGCAGAAAAGAAAACCAGCTGTTTCTAAGAATAGTCCATCTCCCTACTGAGATAACAAGACTGATATAGACACCTGATTTGGGCATTCAAATATCCGTGGTATGCTGGTCAATGGCATGAAGGTAGTCTACCATTCCAGCCTCTAAATCAATCATGGACTTACATGTACATGTACATGTACGATATACATGTAAGCTTAGAATTTGATGTACAGTAATATACTGCTAGTGCTTATCACAGTGTACATATGTACTGTAAATGCAGACAGCAGACACACATGTATGTACATGTAATTAATATACATGTACATTCTATATGTACATGCACTTAGAGTCATTGTAACAAGAAATTTGAAGAAAATGAAAGATATGGCCAATAAACTATCACTTGAAAGTGCTCAGAAATCTTGCAGATGACAACTGGATAATAAAAAGTTACAAACTAAGAGAGGCAAAAGTACTTATACCTCTCAGCACCTGGGATGTACGAACAGTTCACCAGGAAAAAAAAAAGTGATGTTTTGATGATGTCACAGGACAGACAAATCCTATGTAAGCAGACAACGTCCAATAGAGAATGAAGACAATTGCATTGCAATTATTTCTCAAATTAGAAAGATATTAAGTGAATGACCATATCTGACACCATTCTAAAAGGGATAGTGGGTCTACAAAACCGATTGTGAAAATTCAAATCTTTTGTTTGCACTTGTATGTATATAGGATAAGGGTTGATGAAATCAAAGAAACCAAATTTTTAAACTAAAAATCCCGCCAGATGCATACTTGCCAACCTTAGAAAAAAAAAAAGAGGAATCCATTTTTCAGAGTAACTAACGAGCGCGTGACATTTTGCGGGGGAAGGGTGTGGGGGTACCCCCTGCCATGGTTAGAAATTTTGAAATTTTTTTAATATGAAATGGGGGTTTTCCTTCACTTTTGAAGTGCCTTTTACCTGCCCACAAAGAAAAAGAAAACCTTGATTTTGTCCCAGTTTCATGAAGCATGAAACAGGAAAATCAATAGGATTCATTTCATGAAATTGTACCAAATTTTTTAACTTAAAAAAACATGTATTTCCATCACAATATTTGGATGAGATTGATAGAGGGCTGATTTAATGAAATACTTACATCTATTCTTTGTCTGAGCCCTTCAAACCTGCTGCAGTAGCACTCTTTGCTTTTGCCAAAAGTTCCTGTGAATATTTCACAGAGTAGCAAGGAGTTCCATGAGACATGAGGTCCATCTTTCTTGCCATAAGGTTACCCAGCATTTTTGTACTAAGGAGAGACCTGAATTCTGTTTTGTTCTTATTGACCAAACTGAAAATTCTTTCACAGTCTGCATTGCTGTGGTACATGACGAGAATATGTCTTGCGATTTTGGTCATTGAGGGAAACTTGGGCAAGCCTGTCATTTTGACCTTAGTAGTTGACGAAAACAGACGAACATTCTAAATGCACATATAACTTGCAGATGAACTTAGAAATAGAATCTGAAGTTATGCAATTGCAAATGCACCGGTACGGTACTCACTCGTGACTCAGTCAGTCACTGTCTGTGTTGTAGTTGTACTGCCCACCATGCCCACTGCACTGTCTGTATTACGATCGGAATCAGTCCCATTCACAATCCAAAACGATGCATTGGTATCCACTTTCCACACACTAAAATTTCAAAATTGGCTTCGAAATTCCACGGAAAATTATATCCTAGTATTAGTCCGTCGATCGTTAAGCTACATCTGACGCTCGGCTTGCACACGATTATGCATGCAGCGCGGTAACCTATGGCCGTAGCACGAGCGGTGTTCGTGCAGCTCCGTTCTACTGCACTACGCTCCACCTCCCCGAAGCGTAGCGGTAGTGGAATCGAGTGGAGCCTGCACGAACATTGCTCGAGGTAGCAGCGCGATAATCAGTACTCGCGATGTCGCAGCTAGCATTAATTTGCACGTGTTGCCGCTCTAGCTGTGTTGCACGCGCTTATGCAATGTGCGCGCCATGTGAGAAAGGCAAAGTGATAATTACGTGCAAGAATGTGTTCAGTTGAAGGAAAAGTAACGCTATTTGGGATATCGCGATATCCAGATGTCCGCAAGCTTCAGTTAGGTCTAACCTTCGCTCCAGCCGTTTTTTCAATATTATCAATGTAAAAATTAATGAAAATCGGAATTATGGGGTTAATATTCGTAATGCGGAATTGGCAATAAAAAATCGGGATGATTCCGCCAAAATCGGGATGGTTGGCAAGTATGCAGATGATAGCATAGACGGTATTCGTTCCCTCTTGAAATGCCGAAAATATCATGGTGCATGCAGCTGAAAATACAATGGTGTCTTATTTTGTTTACAAGCGACTGATTCCTTTATTTTTCGAACACATTTTTCATCAAAATAATACCATGTACATGTACTACAGTTTAGTTTAGAGTGAGGCAACAGATAACATTTTAGACTGATGCTAGTAAATAAAGAGAAGGAAGTGAAGAAGAAAGACAAAACATGTATGTATACTCAAGATGTGTGATACAACTAACAGGACATCATCTGCTTTAACCCGTTGAGCACGAAGCCTGAGATAATTCGGGGTGAAGTCTATGGAAAATCAAATCGTGTCCAACAAGCTAATTAAATGTACATGTAAATGCAAATTATGTTTCACCGTGTGATGTCACACATCTCAGCAGTGTTTTCGGATAGCCTTTCAAGTGCATTATACTGGGGCTGTACATGCACATGTACATGTACTTTATCCTTTTATTATTGATAATACATGTAATTGTCACTTTTAAAGGGAAAGTCCACCCTGGAAGTTTCTCTGTTTCAATAGTAATAATAATAATAATATACAGTTCTTGTATAGCGCATATCACATTATGATATAATATAAAAGGAGATAAATTTGGAAGTTAAACATTTTCTTACCCCATAGTCAAAGAATGTTATGTAAAAAGCAATTCTTCTGAACATACACTGACTATGGGGATTAGAAAATGTGTAACTTCCAAGAAAATGGAGAAAATGTGAAATTTCATGTACAAAGTGAATGGAGACCTGCTCGCATATGATGTCATCAGTGTTGCCAATTTGCAGAGCCGCAAGTAATTTACTAGAAAATGTATTATGAGTGTAATTTTCTTATTCTTCAACCAATTTTGCTCATTTCTTTTTTAAAATGCTGTTCAAATTTATCTCCTTTTATTGAAACAGTGAAACTTCTAGGGTGGACTTACCCTTTAACATTCCCAAGAAGAAAAATGGATAGGTTTGTTAGATGATCTTAACCATCTCCTAGATGCAATGATATGAATTAGATCAATATCTAAAATCAATCACTTTCTTGTTACAATGACTTTAAAAATTTCTGCCTTCATGTACATGTACAACTGTATATGCTGTATAGAAAAAAACCCAAAAACATACAGGCCTACATGTATTACAGGGTAGGTGCTAAAAAATCCAAGATATTAAAAAAAATAAATAAATAAATAAATAATAAAATCAATGCATATACAGTATGTACATGTATTTTTAGGCAGTACTGGTATAAGTACATGTACATGTTTATAATCTAAACTGTGCAGTACAATCAGGGAAAAAATGGGGGTTTGGGGCGAATTTGCCCCCGAAACACCGAAAAAAGCCCTGGAAAACTAAAAAAGAGCCCCTGAAATTCTCATAGGGTCCAATGTAAACTGTAATACCATGTAGAAAATTTGGGTGGGTGGGCTCAAAGAGTAGCCCCGGCAAAAAAAATAATACATTTTTTCCCTGAGTACAATGCCATAAAAATCACTTTCAGAATCACTTCAACCACAGTAGACTAATTTTAAGCAAATTTTTATGAAGAAGATCTCTCTTGACAGTTCAATAGGCACATTACATTGAATGTACAAGTATGTACATGTACAATGGCCTTACATTTCTTAATGCATACACATAGTGTACAAATTGATTTGTATGATAATATCTCTGACCTGATTATGAACTAACCATAATATGTAGTCTTATGTCCCAGCAGTAGGCCTAAGCTCAGATGTGTTTCCTTTTTTTCAGTTGTCAAGAGAGCTTTTTTGGGGAATCAGTGCGCTAATTCACCGATCACTGTGTGGGTTGTCTTTGATATTTTTTTTTTTACAACTACAAACATGATTGTCTACATCTGTGAATAGTCCCCCCCCCCCCCCCTCCTCATTTTCAAAGCGCACTCCAGAGTGCACAGATGTACTGTAAACAGGCCTACTGATAATTTTACTAGACTGGAATAAATACCAGCAGCACACAAGCCCTTGACATTCTGACATACTCTATGCATTACAATATTAATGCTCTGTCCTGATATGACCTTCCAGAGCAGTCCAGTCATATACATTAATTGAACTCCTATGAGTCACCCTGTGTAAACAACTTCTGCACAGGTTTCACTTTCAGGTTACCATTCATGATCTGATTATACAGTCTGTGGTATTTGCAATCATTTACGTACAGTGTATATTATACTGCACCTGCCCACACAATATACATGTACATGGGTGGGCGACCCAAAATGAAGAATTGAAAATTGAAACATCTATAGCTGGATAGGTATAGCTGAACATGAACAAGCACAGTACATTGTATGTATGTCTTCAACTTGAACCCAGCCTTGAAATTAATCTTACAAAGAATGAAAACGACAAAACCCCACAGGAAAAACAGGTGAATACATGTAACTTTTAGATGAATGATGAATCCAAATTGGACCTACACGTACATTGTAAGACAAATTCAGCTTTAAAAGTCTTTGATTGATTGGAAACATTCAAGATATATTTGCTCTGCTCTGCCTAATTACATTATCATAATAATAATAGTAATAATAATTATTATCATTATCATCATCATCATCATCATTTGTTTTGCGTCAAGTGTGGCTGGGAGGTGAAAAGCGAAGTGAATCACTGTAACCTTTGGGCCGGTATTCAATTCAAAGCACCGATTGAGTACATGTATTAAAGTAAATTACTTACATCATTTTACTTAGCTAGGCAAAAATGCCATAACTCGTACCACTTCTAAGTATCTTTAGCATGCCGACTTTAAGGCAAAATACATACGGTTAAGCATTGTGACATCATAAAGTCTACCCCAAATAACTCGCAATAAAGGTTGTATGCATGACTATAAAATGCACCTGTGCACAGCATATGACTGCACGTACGTCATAAGTACATGCTAGCAAGTCAGAAATTTGCTTAAGTCTGCTAGGGGGCTAGTAGATTTAAGGTGAAGTTCTTAGCCAAAAGATTCAAATGAATACAGAAGATGATAAAGCATTTTACTGCAACAGAAAACTTAGTAAAATGCTTAGAATAATGGCTTAAGTATTGGATTGCATACCAGCCCTGAGGGTGTTTCATAAACTATTTGTAAAGTATGACTTTTCGAACGACTGGAATATGAAGTACCAAATGGGATGCCAGGAGTTTTTCCTGACATTTAAACAAATTGTGACTGCATTTCCCATTTATCAAATTTTGGCAAAAGATGTACTTCACAATAAAAATGTTTGTAAACAATAGTAATGTTAACATTAGTCTGCATATTTCACCTTTTGCTGATGTGATTTAGAATGACTGAGAATCCCATTTGGCTTGCCATATTCAAGTTGTTCACAAAGTCGTTCGTAACTTTACGAACAGCTTTATGTCTCTCCACCTGATCAAACTGATTGGGGGTTTGCAGGTGGACTGTATGTACACCTCTCTCAAAATTCAAACAAATCATGGCAAAAAGAACAATAAAAACAACAAATAAAACAAGAACAATAAAATGAAAACAAAAACATATACACAATATGGATTACAATACATGTACCTGTTGATTTAAATCAATTATATAGTTCATAATGCTGAAGCAACACCTGAGAACATTTTTCAATGACAATAATAATGATTTATCATTCTTTCTTTTGAAGCAGTGAATCCACTTAAAACCTGATCAGAGCATGTTACAGAAGAAAGGTAAATCATAAAAATATTAAGACATATGGATGTCAGACATAACATGAAAGTAATGAAGTTAATGTACATGTGTAACTAATACTGCTTTCACACCAAGGTACGGTCGCTGCGAGCGGTCGCTGCGACCGATCGGACGTGCTTTCACACCTCCGTCAAAATTTGGTCAGGCCCAGAGCGATCGGTCGCTGTATAGCTGACCTAGCCGGAAGCGGAAGTAGAGATAGTGCGTAGGCATGTATGGGGGGTCATTGCATTTCGATCGGTCGCTGAGTACGATGTGCTTTCACATCTAGCTTGCATCGGTCGCGATCGATCGCTGAAGTACCTCACCGACCGTACTCAGCGACCGATGAAATGCTTTCACACTATGATTTCATCGGTCGCAGCGACCGCTCGCAGCGATCGGTCGCAGCGACCATACCTAGGTGTGAAAGCAGTATTAGATAAAATGAATATGTTTCAAGGCACTTTTGAATTGTAAAGAAGAAAGGTTAAAACTGCCCCTTATGCTTAGGCTGACTGCTAGTGCTATCCATGATCTTAGTGTTGACATGAAATACTTACCAAGAGGAAGAAATTGAAGATGAAGAGAACATATTTCAACAATGAGATGCCACAACAGGGCTCCTTGTCATACTTTGACCCCATTCTGCTCCAAAGGTTGGGTCAAGGGTTAACGGTAAAATCTGGATAAGGAGAGAAAAGGAAATCATCAGTTGAAGCTGATGGGTATCCGCGAACGCAGAGTATGATCAGTGTAACCAATACTGGCCAGTCATATTACCGGTGAATTTTAAGAAAGAAAATGACGCTTATCTTATCGGACTCGGTCGACAGGGCTGCGTTTCACGGCCTTGGACTAGATCTAGATCTACCTCTAAATTTCATTCTTCAGTGTTGGCAAGTATGTTCATATCTGATATATGAACTGAAAATGGTGAATTTTAAGAAAAAAAATTACGCTTATCTTATCGGACTCGTAGGTCGACAGGGCTGCGTTTCACGAAACCGTATAGGGTCTACCGAGTTGTTGGGTGTCCGGACAGGTTGCGTATCCGGACAGTCGATTTTAAACAGCCAATTGAAAAAGTTCACCCTTCAAATCTCTTAAATGTTTAAGCACAAAATGTTAGACAATATTATAGATTTCTAGAGAACAAATATTGATGATGATTAGCACAAATCAGTGCACAGTTTTTGTTTAATCCAAAGACAAAAAAGAAGGCTTCATTTTTGTTACATGTCCGGAAACCCAACCCCCCATCCTACTATATTAATATACAGGGAAAAAATTAATTCTTTTTGGAAAGAGTTCCATACATGTACCCCCCACTAAAAAAAAAAAATGAAGTTTCAGAGACACCGTATTTTCCACCGTTTTCTTCTCAACTCTTTGTTTTTTCTTGACTTACCATGCCTGCGGACGTGACTTGAACCCGGGACATCTACCTCTCAAGACCGACGCCTTACCTATCGAGCTAGCGAGAGATCGCTGAAAGTGAAGGGTTTCATAATGATTATAAGCCGGAAGTCGCGATTAGTCTCACTCCCAGGATGCATTGCTCTTTGAGCCCACCCACCCAAATTTTCTACATTACAGTTTAGGCCTACATTGGACCCTATGAGAATTTCATGGGCTCTTTTTTAGTTTTCCAGGGCTCTTTTTGGCGTTTCGGGGGCGAATTCGACCCGAGCCCCCATGTATTTTTTTCCCTGTTAATATACCGTCTACCGTTAGACTCTAGAGACTAGTCTAGACCTAAGGCTAAGTCTAACGTTAACTGTTAACTTAATTAACTGTAGATCTACTTTCATGGACATCCCTTTGACATGATTGAAACACGCATTAATTCTACAAGTACAACACACGTTTCAATGGAATGTCAAAGAAGTTAGACCTATGACGGTTTCGTGAAGCCGTCGAGTAACAAACAAAAAAGCACGCTATTTAGTTTCGGTACAGACTTGTCACGTCTGCAGGATGAGGTCAATTCACTGACCGAGTAATCTACAGTAGGATGAGTGGTCCACTACCACAACTTCTGCCGACGTTTGTCCCAGCTGCGCTGTGTTTGAGTAGACTAGATCTAGACCTAACGTTAGTTGCGACCCAGTATCAAAATGGGGAAGAAACCTAAGACTGAAATAAATCACTCCATATTACGAACCTATATGTACCAAACAAAGAAAGATGACAATCGGCACAGCTATCACTCAAATAATAAAGTCCAATTTTCTTTTAGCTCAGTCGGCAGCTCAGACAATCAGAAATAGCTGCAACTACAAAGCGCAGGCTAGGCGAAAGATAACAAAATTATGGCAAGCGAAGATGGGACGTCAAGATCTAAGCGCTAGCGCATATATAGCGAGGAGGGGGGGGGGGGGGGTCTGAAGGAGAAAATTCGGGGGAAAAAAACACATCTATAAGCATGATAAGAACATCGATTGTAAAAAAAATGGTAGATTGTTCCTGGAAAACATTTGGGGAGTTTTTCTTTCAAACCATCACAGTGAAAATGTGACCACTGGTCAAGTTTCACTAGCCCTACCCCCTAGATTTCCAGCCCACACTACTATCGGATACGAGATTATGTGTAAATTCAAGTTGATTGTGGCGGCTTACTGGACAACCTTTGGGGGTGTTTCTAAGGGGGTACCACCTTTTTCAATCTATCACAGTGAAAGTGTGACCACCGGTCAAGTTTTTGTAGTCAAAACCCTCAAACTTCCATTATATTATGATCTCAAGGAGGGAATTAGGAAAAAGAAGCATTTATAACATCGATTGGAGGAAAATGGTAGATTGTTGCTGGAAAACCTTTGGGGAGGTTGTAGGGGGGGGGGGGTACCCCTCTTTCAATTCATCATAGTGAAAATGTGACCACTGGTCAAGTTTTACTAGCCCCACCATCTAGATTTTCCATGTTATTACGGTCTTGGGGAGAAAATTCGGAAAAAGAAGCATCTATAAGATCACCGATTGGAGGAAAATGGTAGATTGTCCCTGGATTTTCCGTGTTATTACGGTCTGAAGGAGAAAATTCGGAAAAAGAAGCATCTGTTAAAATGCATAAGAACATCGTTTGGAGGAGAATGGTGGATTGTTCCTGTTTGGGCTAGTAAAACTTGACCAGCGGTCACATTTTCACTATGATGGATTGAAAGAAGGGGTACCCCCTACAAACACCACAAAGGTTTCCCAGGAATAATCTACACTTTTCAGAAAACAAAAGGGTAACTTTGATTTTTGACACGTACTATTCGGGACACTAGAAAGGAAAGGGATATATTTTTCTTTTGAAATAAGCAATTTAGAATGGGGCACTTGCCTAAAAAGGAATCCAATCGGGACTGATATAGACACTCAGCAGAATAAGTATTGTAGGCCAATTAAGTATGATAAAAAATACTTTCGAAAAATCAACTCATGAATGTCGAAAGCCTGTTTCACGGCCTATACGTAATATCATTTTCGGATTACCTAATAAGCCATTGTGAATTCTGCCTCATTTTTAAACTTAGGTGATGGACAGGTTATTGAAGTAGCCTTAAATTGATTTTTGTAAAATTAGTTTTTATTATGTTAGACAATGGCATACCGTGGGTCAACTCATTTGGGGGGGGGGCACCAAGCATGAACGTACGCAGAATTTTCCGGGGGGCACAAGGCGTGTAAAATTTTCAAAGAAATACAAAAGCAAGGGAGCGAAGCGACCAAGCTTGTCATGAGGGTGCTTTTACATGTGGAAAATGAAGGATTTGGTGCACACTTTTCCTGGATTTTGTGAAAATTTTCAGTAAAAAAATGTAAGCTTTCAAAATTTCTCGGGGCCCCCCTGCCCCCCCCCCCCCTGCGTACGACCATTCTGTGGAACTATATATGCATTCATGCCTGTCTTGCCAAGACATGTATAGTTTTAACCAATCAGATCATGATCAGAAACTATACATGTATGCCAGGGGCGGTGGAGCATCTTTCAAAGTGTGGGGGGGGGCACCAGCGAAAAAGGGAACTTTGGGGGGAAAAACGTGGTACTTACAAAAGGTGAACACGAGAAGGAAATTATAGCCTGCTAGCCTGACCCGAAATATTCACCCCATTTTACATAAATTATGAAATTTGACCCCTTAAAGTAAGACCATCCATCGCATTCACAAAATGCTTGGGGTAGGCCCCCCCCCCCCCTCCCGGGCCTCCAAAAAGGGCTATTTAACCCCCATCTAATATAATGCAGCAAACTTTGTCAGGAGAAAGTTGTATGACTACGCATTACCAAAACACAAATAATGACAAAATTTTCCGTCGGGAGGGGTGGTCAGACGGCCCCTAAAAGATGGGGACAAATTTCCACATAAGGTTTGTGTACCAAGTTTTGTCAGAAGGAAGAGCTATACCTACTGTCCGAAAATATAAAAGTGATCAAAGTTTCCTTCAGGGAAGGGGTCTAAAACTTCCCGGAAAAACAACAAAGTGCCCTTCAACTATAGGCTTTACTGCCCCAAAGTGCTCTCACAGACAGAAAAAAAAAATCCATTTTCTCACTTACCAATCATGAAAGCTCTCAAGTGTTTTATTCAATCCAAGTTATATTTACACAGAACAATCTTGAGTAATGTACATGTAGTTCGTTTTGTTTGGATGCTGTTTGGAAGTGAAATGATATTTTCAATAATGAGTTATTAAATTTTGAAAATTGTATTGCTTCTCAAAAAAGGGCAAATCAATTTTGTGTGGGTGATGTAAACACATCTAAAACACACCTACATACCTTTAACCTGCTTGACAAGACAAAATATACCAGCTTGCCAAGTATCTCGGCTGTGTTATTGCAAGGCTGAAATCTACCGTTCATAAACCGGCCTATACCGTACCTAGCAAGTTGTTCTGTTATAACTTGTCCAAGAGCCCATGTGGGCAGGAGGCGTGTTTACATGACCCTGACAATATTGCTTTGCTCTTTCTTTGAGAAAGCAATACAATTTTCAAAATTTAATATTATTCAAAGGGGGCACTATCAAAAGGAGCATTGTACTATTGTACATTGTACGAAAAAAGAAGAAGAAAAAAAATACTGAAAGCGGGAACTTATCGTAATCAAACCGGACACTTATCAGAAATGAAAACAGGCACTTATCAGATTCTAAGGGGCACTAAATCACGAGGAAAGACCATGGTGTTTATTAGATGGAAAGGGGGCAGATATTAGAAATCAAGTAGGAATAAATCAAATTTTAAAACTAGATGAATCCTCGACCGCGCATGGTCGAAAATTTATGCCTCCGCCATTGCCAGATTGGAAATATACGGGACATTTCAAGCTGATTTATTTTCCTACATACAATGACATCTTTGACCTTGACCTCTGACCTTGTGACTCCCAAATCTAATTAGATTTAGATCATTGTCCCTAACATATGTACATGAGCCAAGTTTGAATTTGATCTGTCAAATAGTTGAGTTATCACAAGAATGTACCATTTCTGTGTACATAATGACCTCAATGACCTAGACCTTTGACTTCGAGACCCCAAAATCTAATCAGAGCATTGTCCCTCCCATATGCATACTCTTATAAAAAAATACCATGATAACACCATGAATTAACCATGGTTAAACAATGGATCGATGGTCGTCCATGGTTTCCGTGAAAAGGTTACTATGGATCGAATCATGGTTTTATGATGGATTTTGCCATCGTAATACCATGGTAAATTTACCATGGATCCATTGTAATAAGGTGGTAATTTTATTGTGGTAATACCACAGTAAAACCATGGTTTGGGCTGTTAATTTGATGGTAAAATTGATGGTAAAATTGTTGGTTTTACCATGGTAAAATTATTGGTTTTATCATGGTTTCAGAACCATGGTTTCTAAACCATGGTAAAACCACTGTAAGTGCGTTCCAAATTACCACCTTATTACAAATCCATTGTAAAACCATGGTTTTTATCTCGACAAAATTTCATGGTTATTTTTTATAAGGGTACATGGGCCAAGTTTGAAGTTGATCCATCAATCTGTTAAGTTATCGCGAGAACGAAAATGGGAAGGACATAGGGATGTATGCCTCCGGCACCACCTATGGTGGGAGGAGGCATAAAAAAGGACACCATCAGAAAACAAAAAGGGCAATTATTTAACATCGAAAGATGGATAAACTAAAAAGTAGAACAGACAAGGGGCACTTATGAGAAGTAAGTGGGTGCATGTATCAGATTTCGAATGGGGCACTTATACCAGTATACCCAATTCAGAGATCGCAGGACTAATGGGGATTTCCCTATCAGTGTGGGATGTGTTCAGGAAGAGGGGACGGATGAAGAGGTAAAAATAAACACGGCCTAAAAATATGGACTGTGATGACTCGGAAAACAACAAAATCTGACATGTTTTCTGTAAAAAACAGCTGTACAAGCATAAAGCATTTATTATCATTTTCTTCACTTTATTGACATAATCACTTAGTAATCTGACCTATGCTCCGGTGACAATAACTGCTCCAGGCTGACTTTTGTCAGAAATACACAATCCGGATCAGATTTCCAAGAGGGTTGTAGATCAGGCTTAAGATTAAGGTTTAGGGTTACGCAGAGCAAAGCATCCTGGGTTAACATTTTACATTTGGTTTGTGTACAAAACTGACGTGGAGCAATTGTTCCCGGAGCATGTGTCATGGTTTTGCTCACTTACGATATTACTCAATAATTTGTTCAACTTAATTTAATAACAAGACATTCATAAAGTATTTACCTCAATAAGATTTTCCATGCCCCCCCCCCCCCCCCCGACTCCCTCCAACATTCCTATTTGAGCATGAAACATGCTAGAAAACAGTATACAAATTTGGGATTTCCTTCAAACAACATTTATTTGGTCTGTATTTTTTCACAGGGAACGAGAACGATTTGCAAAGGGTGCGAATCTCGAAAAATGGTAAAGTCTAACATTCGCATTTTATGCTCACAAAGTTTGCGGGAACAGGCGCGAGGGTTCGGAAGCATCGCTAATTGTTCATTCTTAGTTCAGCAGAACTTCAAAAAAGTTAGAATTTTTTTTTGTGAAAGGTTCCTGCATCCCTTGAACAATAACTGACAACGCTTCCGAGCCTTTGGCAAATTTTCAAGGCATACAATTTTTTCAATATTTGCATCATTTCCAAAACGTTTGTGTGCCCGTGAAAACAGTACTTTATAGAGCCTATTTACATGGAATACAGGGTTGCATTTCTCGACACCATCTTAAGTTTATAATTCATCGACATCCCATTTTGACCCTCAACTGAAATGAAAACCAGCTAGCATGTCCCCGCGGCTCAATCTCAAAAATGTTATATCAAATATTCCTATGGAATTAATAATGCTAATCAAGCTAATTAATGCCTGAAATTAAAGCTTTTTGGCTCGAAAACACTCAATAAAAAGATCAAAATATGCCAACTTTTGGTTTAGATAGTGTTAGTATTCTTTCAAATTTACAAAAATTTGGGTATCGAAATTCATTTCCCATGTATTTCATGGTTTTTACTAATTTTCTTTCTATTATTTGCTTTTCAACCTTTCAAATTTTATTGGTTTCTTTGACAAAATTTGTTGGTGACACTTCTGCGATCATAAATAGCATGAAATCAAGAGATTTTAATCTGTAAAAGCAAACATAATCTTGTGCATTAACAAATTTGAGCTAAAAACACAATTTGTATTGAAATTATAGCATGAAATCATGTTTTCAAGCACTTGGGTCCGATGTGACGTAGCTATGGAACCCAATACAACAAATTTGTCCTCAAAAGATGCGTAATATGTGAAGGAAGAGTCCTGAAATTTCAGCACAAGGTCTATTTGTGTTTTAAAACCTTCTCGCGAAAAATATCGCGAGAATCGCCCTAATATATAGGGTAAGGAGGCTTAACATCTTTTAAGTTACTCAATGCCTTTAATACGTATTGTACAACGCCTACTCAGCTTGTTGTACCAAGTCTATGGGAGCTGAACGCGCGATATTCGTACCATTGCACTCGTACAATCCAAGATGTACCATTGCACGGTTAGCGTGACGTCACAGTAGATTCTCACAAATTACTTGTTTCTTTTGCGATGTCACAAGTAGCTTGCGCTGTAGACCTTTTACGCGTATTTATTTTTGCATGCTCAAGCAATGCCAGCAAGTCGCGTTCGCGCAATGCTACAGATACATGCACGTCAACGTGCACAGACTAGCAATGCCGGCGCCAGCTGAAATTTGCAGTCAATTTTTTTTTCCAAACCTTGATTTCTGAACCAAAATCTGACTGTTTTCTCTTGATTTTCATCAATTTCTCAGACTCTGCGAATATTCTAATTTGTGCAACGGTACGAGATTTCGCATTAGGTGAAAGATCCCGGCGTAACTTCTATGTCTATTCGCTATTTGTATAAAACCCTTTCACATTTACCTTTAAAAAAAAAGAAATAAAATACATGGTACATGCAAGTATGCAAGCAGAGAAATATTGGATAGGACCTCTTCATACAATGATAGGGATTAACCCATTGAACACAATTTGAGTTCAGTATAATACAAGTTTCCCATAGAACTTAGCCCGAGTTATCTCAGGC
The DNA here is from genome assembly GCA_029962745.1 of Echinometra lucunter. Lineage (NCBI taxonomy): Eukaryota > Metazoa > Echinodermata > Echinoidea > Camarodonta > Echinometridae > Echinometra > Echinometra lucunter. The sequence goes on along the minus strand of CM057163.1, from coordinate 973,772 downwards.
ACAGGGCTCAACAGGTTAAATAAGAACATAGCTTTCATGCTAAAGGAGAGGAGGAGACAATCTACAAAAAAATGTCAATACAAACTATTCCTGAAAACATATCCTACAATGATTAAAAAAGTAACAAAAAACAAGTCTGACTGCCTGTGATCTCATCTTCTGCTTTGTGTCAACACAGAAACATATAATCAAAACTGATAAAATGCTTACAAACCCTTAAATTTCCAGCAAAAAAATAAAAAATAAAAAAATAAAAAATAAACTTTGGTCGTTGCAAATCCCATTCCAGTCATGACTTGACAAAAGGGTGTAAAGCATAAATTTTGCAATTTCACAAACCCTTGAGAGTGCCAATGCTTTTGTTTGCAAGATAAAAGGGGCTCTGTGTCTTTTTAAGAAGAAAAGTCAGAGCTAATTTGGCAAAAAGGTGTAGCTAAAGATTCATGTAAACCTTACTCAAGATACACTCATTAGTCAATTAAGTCTACCCTTGTTTCTTTTCAACTCAAAAGGTTGTATGTGAACAGACTCCTACTGATTACTGCATATTGACACTCTGTAGCCATATAAATATAAACGTACACATGTTTCTAGAAACATTGCAACACAGACAAGTCTGTACTACAACTACCATGCAATTTACAAAATAGAAGAAATATGATCATATAAGATCTCCAAGGGCATCAAGTCACAGTATTTTTATAGAAAATTCACACCCTAATACCGCCCTTAAGGCACTTTCACACATAAGACGACTTTTTGGCGCCACTTTGCGTGCACACATTTTCGGTGTTCAGATATGATGCAACTTAGTGCCCCCATGTATATGTACATGTATGCTGATGAATGCGCATTAACGAGTCAAATCTCAAATAAGACAGCATTATGTCAAAACTTATAATAATAATACTATTACTACTAATAACAACTTGCACAAACAATATCATTGCAACAAATTTTGCACTAACTTTTTAGTAATGATTGGTGCTCATTTTTTTTTTTATTGTAGCCAGGCAGCAAACAAAAAATGAGTCCCACCTCGACAACATATTTTTGTCGCCCTATACCCCACAGACCTTTACTAAACTAGATGAATCCTCGATCACGCGCGGTCAAAATTTATGCCTCCTCCATTGCCAGATCCAAAGTCCTTTGGAAGCGCATGCAGACATTAGATAACAACGTGATATGCGCTATACAAGAATGGAATATTATTATTATTATCATATATGGCACATTCATGTTGATTTTTTTTAATTTTCATGTAACAAAATGACATCTTTGACCTTGTGACCTCCAAATCTAATGAGACTATTATGAGACTTCCATATGCATACATGAGCCAAGTTTGGAGATGAACTGTCACAGAGTTAATTTATCGCAAGAACAAGAAATTTTCATGTATATAATGACCTCTATGCCCTTTGACCTTTAACCTTGACACCCAAAAATCTAATCGCATCATTGTCCCTCCCATATGCATACATGTGCCAAGTATGAAGCTGCTCCGTCAAATGGTTGAGTCATCGCGAGAACGAATCATATCTATGTACATAATGACCTCTATGACCTTTGACCTTTGACCTTGAGACCCCAAAATCTAATCAGATCATTGTCCCTCCCATATGCATACATGTTCTAAGTTTTAGGTTGATCGGTCAAATGGTTGAGTTATGGTGAAAACGAGCCATTTCTATGTACATAATGACCTCTATTTCCTTTGACCTTTGACCTTGTGACCCCCAAATCTAATCAGATCATTGCCCTTCCATGTGCATACATGAGCCAAGTTTGAAGCCAATCTGCCAAATGGTTCTTAAGTTATCGTGAGAACAAGCCATTTTTATGTGTATTATTACCTCCATGACCTTGACCTTTGACCTTGAGACTCCAAAATCTAGTCAGATCATTGTCCCTCCCATATGGATACATGAGCCACGTTGGAAGTTGATCCGTCAAACGGTTCTTAAGTTATCCCGAGAACGAAAACGGGACGGACGGACGACCCGAAAACACAATGCCTCCGGCAACCACCTACGGTGGGCAGAGGCATAAAAATGTAAGCACACAAAGTGACGCCATAAAGTCTTCTCATATGTGAAAGCACCTTTATACCTCCAGTAAAATGAGAGACTACAAGACCTTAAGTCCTTGACTACTGAATTCTCTCATTTTCTATAGACTTTGTACATGGGTAGTAGACAAGGGGTTAATGACACAATGGAGTGTATGAGAGAGGGATCATCTTCAAACATATCACAGCTAGGAGAATACAATAATAAACTAAAACACAGTAAGGGATAACAAGAAGAAATTTTTAGAAGCCAGGAGGTTGCACTAATACTTGGCTTGACGTTATGCAATTGTGTGCTTCACCAGGCACTCTGTTCACACGTCATGCCAATAATCATCAACCCATCGCCTGGTCCATTCAAGTTTTAATGCACTTGAATAAACACGAATTGCAGAAGCAAGGTGAGTAATCGGTAGTGTAGACTTTAAAGCTTTGCCTGATTATCTTGACAAGGAAAATAGAATACTAACCAGTCATGGCTGATGATTTTCGAGCATGACCATTCAGCGCAGATAGTACGCAGGGAGAATTGATGAATTACATTAGATGCGACGGATGTGAAGTAATAGTTGCGACATTGCATGCATTACATGCATATCTCCAATTCATGAAACGGGATGTAGTCATAAAATGATGTCATAGCATCCACATAATAATTTCCCGACTGAAAAATACATCTAAATGCTGAACAGGTACGGTACAAATGTGTCAGAAAATGCCTCCGCTGAGCCCAGAAATGTGCAAAGTGAACTTGGTTTGCAGGTCCTTAGTGTTCTGATGTGAAACCATGGCACACGTTGATAAGGAGTCCCGCCTGCTGGCTTTACAACTCACAACATTCACAACTATACTACGTACTATACAGAAGAGTCTATTGTAAACAAAGCAGCCAACTACTATTCAATGATGTTATCCTCCTAATAGTATCTCCCCCTCCCTCGTCCTCTGTTGCGCCCGTAACCTCCTCGCCCCCGCTGGTTCTGGTACCTCTGGTTACCTCCTGTCAAAACAAAAAACAAAAAAATACATATAAAGGATGGCCCAGAGAGAACGGAACACCTGTGATGCTTAATTTCAGCAAAATGAATAACATGAGGAGAGAATTATTTACTACATTCAAATAAAAATGTATACTTTCACTGGTTCTTTTTCCGTTGTACACAAGTAAATGCATGGCTACGAAATCCTTCTGCAGTGTATTAACCCATTCGTGACAGAGGCTCCACATTTTGTGGTTTGGCCTAATATCTTTTGATGCAAAACCCTAAAAATCATACCAAATACATGAGCAGAAAGAGCAAAAAATTCTACACAAACTGTGCCCATTTTGGTTGCGTCAATATTCGTTGTTTGATGCTGAAAATTTTTTAAAGGAAAATAAGCATTAAAATCATTGAATTGGCAATGTGATAGAAAGTCTAAAATCACTGTTTTCCCCTGCAAATTGGCAACTTTTTGACTTCTCATCATAATTTCTGTCAATTTATATTCATCTCAGATACATGACGTTTTATAAGAAAAATGTAGCAATAAAATAAAAATGCTGGTGTCGCCAATTTGAAGAATAAAAGCTGATCATATTAGGCCTTTAAATAATTCCTGTCACGAACGGGTTAAAGTATGATGATGACACCGTGATAACAGGCTACCTGTTCAATGACCCACATGAATATATCTCTCACGTTGAAGATTTTGTGCGATGGTGTGACCATCACTACTTGTCTTTGAATACTAGTAAAACCAAAGAAATCGTCTTTGACTTTTGAAAGAACAAAACACAACACAAACCTCTTCGTATTCATGGGGACGTCATTGAACAGGTTCATGAGTACAGATACTTGGGAACCATAATCGATGATAAACTTTGTTGGAAGGAAAACTGTCTGGCAGTCCAAAAGAAAACAAACCAGAGGATGTTCTTTCTCCGTAAACTAAAGAAGTTTCACATCGATAAGACCATATTAACCCTCTTCTATCAATCCATCATCCAAAGCGTCATAACATTCAATCTGATTTGCTTTTTAGTAACATGTCAAATGAGCAAAAAGAGAAAGTAGATCGAAGCAGAAGAATCGCTCAGTGAGTCATAGGCGCGGAATTGACCCCTGTTCAAGAGCTCTATGGAAAACGCCTTGTAGCTAAAATTCAGGACATTATGGCAGATACTACTCACCCGCTTCACGAGTGCTTCAGGTTTAACCGATCTGGGATACGATTATGCCCTCCCCGTACTCGCCTTTCACATTTGCGGCATTCTTTCATTCCAAATTCTATACACATGTTCAATTCTACTGTGACACACTGACTTTAATGAACGGATATCATGTTATATTTAGGCATTATCTGATTGAAATTATTATGAAGAGCAACTAATTATGAGATGGGACAAGGTCCAAGGGGGTAAGGTAGCGTGGGGGGGGGGGGGGTCTGTGAGCCTTGGGGAAATCGTGATTGTAGAAATACTATCTGAATTCAGATATGTGTTATTATTGTCCAAATCATCAAAACTGTGAAGTCAATAACAAACAATGGACAAATGAAGAACTGGGGGTTTCAGGGGAGGATTGGGGAGGGGCCTGAGAACTGGGGAGTTTGGAGAAAGGATCTATTACTAGTCTACTATCATTCTACAAATTAGATAAGAACATCCAGTTAGTTGTATTAGGATGGCATTCGATAGAAACGGCTCTTTGCCCAAATAAATGGTTGATTGATTTTCCTTTCATTGAAAACAGAGATTATTCAGGCAGTGAGCCATTTCTATGGAATGCCGTCAGATAGGTTTTACCTTCATCTCACATGATCTCAGTCGCGAAAGTAGCAATTTTGAAAATGACATTGCCTCACAATGAGCTGAATAAGAGTGGCGCCAAACTGTGTGCACACATTTTTTATGTACAAGCCTGTATGTCCCCAAGGCAGGACACATTTTTGTTTGCTGCATGGCTACAAAAAATGTGCACCAATCAAATTGCTTAAAGTAAGTGCAAAAATTATTGCCATGAGAATTTTTTGACAAAATGCTCTCTTATTTGAGAGTTGACAACGTTAATGCGCGTTCATTAGCATGTGTGGTGACACAAAGTCCCCTCATATGTGAAAGCACCTTAAGAGTAGACTCACCGTAAGAATCCCCATAGTTAGCGTCTCCACCTCCAGGAGCAGTGCCTGCTTTCTGACTGTACTTTCCACCAGGGGGTGCATACATGCCTCTATTACCCCTCTTCTGTCCCCCTCCACCGCCCCTATTCTGGGTTTTCTTCTTAGCAGGTGTAGTGCCCTCAGGGAAGGAGATGGGTGTGATGTTGGTCCTCTTTTGTCTGATGAAAAATGAATAAAACAAACCAAAGGAATAATAATAATTATAATGATAATAATAATAATAATAATAATAATAATAATAATAATAATAATAATAATAATAATAATCATGATAATAATAATGATAATAATAACAACAATAATAATAATAACAATAACAGGATGTAAGTGGGTAGCAAAAAAAAAAAAAAAATCAGGAAAGTATTGATTGCGTGACCACCGACCAACGGTCTCCCAATCATCCCCATTGCCGAAACCCTGGGGAGGTATTCAAAAAGCCTCGCTAAGAGTTCCTACTCGCAAAGCTACTTGGGCGCATGTGCACCCCCACTCTATGATAATGTCTTCAACACATGTCACAGAAAAAACTAGATGAATCTTCGACCACGCATGGTCGAACTTTATGCCTCCGCCATTACCAAATCAGAAATAAATGGCACTTCATGTTGATTTATTTTCATTTATACAATGACATCTTTGACCTTGACCTTTGACCTTGTGACCCCCAAATCTAATGAGAGCATTGCCCTTTCCATATGCATACATGAGCCAAGTTTATTGAACTGTCAAATGGTTACTGAGTTATCACAAGAACGAACCATTTCTATGTACATAATGACCTCTATGACCTTTGACCTTTGACCTTGTGACCCCAAAATCTAATCAGATCATTGTCCGTCCCATATGCATACCTGTGCCAAATCTGAGGTTGATAGGTTAAATGGTTCTTAAGTTATCGCGAGAACGAGCCATTTTTTATGTTTTATTACCTCTATGACCTTGACCTTTGACCTTGTGACCCCAAAATCTAATCAGATCATTGTCCCTCCCATATGCATACCTGTGCCAAGTTTGAGGTTGATCTGTCAAATGGTTCTTAGGTTATCGCGAGAACGAGCCATTTTTATGTGTTTTATTACCTCTATGACCTTGACCTTTGACCTTGAGACTCCAAAATCTAATCAGATCATTGTCCCTCCCATATGGATACATGAGCCAAGTTTGAAGTTGATCTGTCAAACGGTTCTTAAGTTATCGCGAGAACGAGCCATTTTTATGTGTTTTATTACCTCTATGACCTTGACCTTTGACCTTGAGACTCCAAAATCTAATCAGATCATTGTCCCTCCCATATGGATACATGAGCCAAGTTTGAAGTTGATCTGTCAAACGGTTCTTAAGTTATCGCGAGAACGAAAACGGGACGGACGGACGGACGGACGGACGACCCGAAAACATAATGCCTCCGGCAACCACCTACGGTGGGCGGAGGCATAAAAATCATGGAGAACCATAAATCTAATCTACATGTACATAAAGAACGTGCTGAAAAATTTGGGCCCCCCATTGTCTTGGTCCTGACCTCCCCACATTGTCTTGGTCCTGACCTCTCCACATTGTCTTGGTCCTGACCTCCCCACATTGTCTTGGTCCTGACCTCCCCACATTGTCTTGGTCCTGACCTCCCCACATTGTCTTGGTCCGGACCTCCCCACATTGTCTTGGTCCTGACCTCCCCACATTGTCTTGGTCCGGACCTCCCCACATTGTCCTGGTCCGGACCTCCCCACATTGTCTTGGTCCTGACCTCCCCACATTGTCTTGGTCCTGACCTCCGCACATTGTCTTGGTCCTGACCTCCGCACATTTCAAAATTTTACATGGGGTTCGATGAGAAGACACCCTTATTCCTACCCAGACCCTCATATTTCTGCTCATGATACATACCCTTGTTGTTGTTCTTTTGGTGAAGGTGGTTGTTTATTAACAGGTCTCCATGATAAGATGACTGTACTCTTGTATGACGGTGGATTGTGAAATAAATCCTGCATCAATTAAACACACAAAAAAATAATATTCTGGACTTATATAGCACCTAATACATCTCCAAGAAAGTCTCTAAGCGCTTTACAGAAACATTATTACCCCGGTCATCGGATTCAGGCTTGCCCGCATACAATGTATGCACCTTCTCCACTCCCTAGGGAGCATTCCGGCCAGGCGCCTTTTACAGGCGCACACAATGCTAAACAAATCACAATGACTTTTGCATCCTACCGGGTACCCACTTAACACCTGGGTGGAGAGTGGCAAATGTAGATTCATATCTTGCCAAAGGACATTAGTGCCGCACTGGGATTTGAACTCGGACCACGAGATCTACAGTCCGGTGACATATCCACTAGACCACGACACCTCAAATAGAGAAATCATAGTGATTTATGATACAAGTTGTACCACTATCTCATACTTTTCAATACAGAAATGCTACAGTAATATGCTTTACAATTGTACATGATTTCTGGAGGAGGAGGGGGTGTTACATAAAGCTGTTCGAAAGCTACGAACGACTATACGAATGACTGGAACATGTTCTTGGGTGCTAATCAGATTCTCATTTATTTCCATGTAGCACAAGAACGTATATCACCAGTTGTGCATGGAGTTGTTCGTAACTTACCAACAGCTTTATGAAACGCCACCCTGATTCTCGGGTCATAGAGATTATGGAAAAGTTCCGACACCAAATAGCACAGAACATCTCGAGGGTGACAAAATAATGTTATAGTTTAACTAAAATGCTGTGTATTTTCTTTCTCAATCTGGGAAATGAATTTTAAGCAAATAAGAGGTGAAAAATGCATTTGATCTGCAGGTAATAGTTTCATAATTTCTTTGCTTCACCCACAGAAATAAATCCAAGTTATTTTAATTTTTACTTTTATCTACATTTATTTGAAAAGCGTGCTCATGTTTCTCCTTTATTCATC
>CM057163.1:953106-960606 GCA_029962745.1 Echinometra lucunter | reverse complement strand
TTGAGTACAAATACAAGTACTCATACACATTTTTCATCTTAGTTTGAGAATTTTTTAAATCAGCTATTCACAAAGTTAGCCAATGCCTTTAATGGAAATATTATTTTGGTGGGGGTTCTTGGAGAGGCTGCTAACGTCTACAATCAAATATAAAATTGTGATTCTCAAAAATGAGGTTTTAAAAGCATCATGCCTATTTTTCATTACACTGATGATATTATGACAAAGTCGCTACACAGCTCACGAATCCATATTATGTATGCCTGTTATGCATATCTCGGCGAGCTACCATTATTAGTTTTCCCGTCAAACATGCCTTTTCATACACATACACACAAAACATGCTCATCTACACACAAGAGCTAATGCTATAAAATCAGTGGAGACGGAAGACAGTGCGTTCTCATTTCCTTACCGCTGAGCATCTTAATCTTTCGGGGGGAATGTAATTTTCATCAATTTCAAAAATATATTGTGATTCTAAAGAAATATACACTGTAGGTCCTAAACAGGTTAAATTTCAAAGTCTTTTGACACTGTCATTTTGTTATTACCTATTTCGTTATTTCATTGGTGCGCCGGCCTAGTCAAAACTGGACCGAGGCTCGATAGCCTCGATCAAGCACCGATTTTCGAATCAAATCGACCCAGGCTTAATTTCTGCCCCTAACATCTGGGGGTGATTGGGCTCTCCTGTCTTTTCAGGGTTTAAACCATCAGCACAGACACATCTTGTACTTTCAATATCAACTCACCCAAAATATGACACATACAATCACTTATCAAGCAATGAATCGGAGAAACTCTTTACTGCAAATATCTTATTCTTATAATTTGCATGAATACTGAATTGAAAAGCTACATGTATAGTAATAACAATAATTAGACCATTTATATAGCGCAGTCACTATGTAAACACACTCTACTGCGGTGTAGCGTATCAGAGCTCCCAATAATACTATTGCTCAAACAAATTAAACATATACATGTAATACAAGAAACCAAAACCTTCTGAAAAAAGTTGAGATTTCAATATGTTTGAAGATGGTAACAGATGGTGCTTTTCTTATTTCCAGTGGTAATTTAATCCAAAGCTTTGGAGTGACACAACTGAAAGCATGATCCCTATAATGCTGATAATGAACATGACGGACAAACAAAGCGGACAAAATAAACAACCTCTCATTCTACCCTTCACAATGGTTCTGGTAGTCAAAAGAACATCCCTTCACTGCTACTGTCTAAAATATGTGGAACAGGTGTCACATGCATATTCACCTGGAACTACATGATTAAACATAATAGCTGTGAAGGATGTTCTTTTGACTACCAGAACCATTGTGAAGGGTAGAATGAGAGGTTGTTTATTTTGTCCACCTTCTTTGTCTGCCATGTTCATAGTGGATGCTTCATCTTACCACTAACGTGCTATACAGGTTGGCTATGTGTGGTTCTGCTGATAGATCCCCACAATTTGCAGCCATTTCAGAGAGGAGCTTCAGCATTTCAAGTTTGGCTCCATCCGAATCAGAATCTTTCTCCTTATCCTTCTTCTCTTCCTCTGATGCTCCATTCTCATCGGGTGTAGAAGCCAGGGAGCTAATATTAGGGAGGACACGTTCACATATGTACGACACAAACGCAGTCGACTGGACATTTTTCTGTGCAAAGAAAACAAATGGAAACAAAATTGAAATCTGACATGGGTACATCCCTTACTTTCGACCTATTAACCCATTCGTGACAGAGGTCCACATTTTGTGGTTTGGCCTAATATCTTTTGATGCAGGGGTCCTAAAAAATCATACCAAATACATGCGCAGAAAGAGCAAAAAATTCTACACAAGTAGTGCCCATTTTGGTTGCGTCAAGATTCGTTGTTTTGATGCTGAAATTTCTTTAAAGGAAAATAAGCACTAAAATCCCTAAATCGGCAATATGATATAAGGTTTGAAATCATCGTTTTCCCTTGCAAATTGGCAACTTTTTGACTTCTCATCATAGTTTCTGTCAATTTATATTCATTTCAGATACATGACGTTTTATAAAAAAAATGTAGCAATAAAATAAGAATGTTGGTGTTGCCAATTTGAAGAATAAAAGCTGATCAAATAAGGCTTTAAATAATTCCTGTCACAAATGGGTTAACTTCATTACTATTACTACTGTATGAGGGGAAAAGCAAACTTAATCACTGCGAACTTTGGGGTCTTTCCTTTAGGTATGTATCACAGCTATCAATTCATTCAGAAAAAAAAAGACTAGGCTTCCTATTTCAATACAGGTAAAATATTCCGGTGGGGGGGGGGGGGGGTGTTTCACAGAGACTAAGATTGACTAAAATTGCACTAACTATGGCTGGCCATTCATGCCACTGTTTTCTTTCACCATGGATCTCTCAAAGGATTTACAAATCATGGTCACAAATCTGCAGAATTTACAATTTTTATAGGTCATTTGATGAAGAAAACAAAAAAAGTAAATTCTTCAAATTTGTGACAATGGTTTGCGCATCCCTTGAGAGACCGATGGTGAAAGCAAACTAGAATGAACGGCCTGCCATAGTTAAGAGCGATTTGAGTCAATCTTTGTCTTTGTGAAACACCCCCCAGATTTTGAAAAATGTAATACTGGTAGGTCGCCATCATGTGACATGATACAGACAAGTAAAATGTGCTGAGGTATGTACATGTATTAGGTTGCCATTACGTTATGTGATGTTGTACTTACTGAAAAGAAAGGCATAGCTTGTCGAATACACTGCATTAATCTGTCTACGCAGTCTGAGTCTGTGTGCTGTAACAGAAGAAAAAGATAGAACAATCAAGTTAGTGTCAATATAACATTTCCTTCATGAGTTGTGTTCATATCTATTTTTTCATTTTCGTACGTGATAATTTATTGTTTCTTAACCCATTCGTGACAGAGGTCCACATTTTGTGGTTTGTCCTAATATCTTGTGATGCAAAGCCCTAAAAATCATACCAAATACATGAGCAGAAAGAGCAAAAAATTCTACACAAACTCTCCCCATTTTGGTTGCGTCAATATTTGTTGTTTGATGCTAAAAATTTTTTAAAGGAAAATAAGCATTAAAATCCTTAAATTGGCAATGTGATTGAAAGTTTAAAATCACCATTTTCCCCTGCAAATTGGCAACTTTTTGACTTCTCATCATAATTTCTGTCAATTTATATTCATTTCAGATAAATGACGTTTTTAAAGAAAAATGTAGCAATAAAATAAAAATGTTGGTGTTGCCAATTTGAAGAATAGAAGCTGATCAAATTAGGCTTTAAATAATTCCTGTCACAAATGGGTTAATTTGTGCAATGAACTTTGTGGCAGATTAATCATACAGGTGTTTTGTATACTACATATAGGTGTATGAACATTTGTACAGAGTTCCAGAAATGCATGGATAATCATCTCATGAAAAATCTTCTAGGCTGTCGATGATGCAATCAAAAATAGGCAAACGTGTCACCCACAACGTAATTTTAAAAAAATGTACACTTAACTGCTCTAAAATGATTTCAATTTATTTTTTATTAATTATGCTGACTTAATACATGTATGTGTGAAATCAGAATTTTGCTCTAAATCGTTAAATAAAGCTCCAAGACTGCTACTTTTCAGTCTAGACACTCTTTGTAGTATTCTTAGAAAATTTTCTAGAAAAAGAAATCAGTATCAAAACTGATTCCTTATGTATTTTTATTGTACTTTAAATATCTTATGTATTTCTTTGTTTTTTTAACCTTTCGTTTTTTACTATTTCTTCGATAAAATTCGTTGGGGACAATTTCATGATCATAAACAGCATAAAATTAATTAATTTAGTTAAGGTAAAAATAATCGTACATAATATGAATTTTGGCTGAAAACACAATTTGTATTGAAATTGTATATGAAATCACGTTTTTGAGAAATTTTGGTCTGACATGCAAGTACGAAATATTACCTAACTTTGGAACCGCATGTCTGGGCATCACGAATTTGGTCTAAAAAGATGCGTGAGATTTGAGAGAAAAAAAGTCATGAAACGCCACATTGACTGCTTTGCGTGTTGCGGACACATCGCGAAAAATGTCTAGGGCAGCCTTTTTAGCGTTATTGCACGCTTGCATTTTAAGGAAATTGTTCCCTCTGGGTACCCATTAACTAAACCTGGGTCAAGAGTGGCATTTGTAGAACTTAGACCACTCAAAAGCTTCATGAATATCACAAACTCACCTGGAAATCAGAGGACAGATCTGCCTACTCTGTGACAAGGTCCAGTAATTGCTTCCTGCCCAGTAATGTCTGCATGGAACTCAGACCACTCAAAAGCTTCATGAATATCACAAACTCACCTGGAAATCAGAGGACAGATCTGCCTACTCTGTGACAAGGTCCAGTAATTGCTTCCTGCCTAGTAGCGTCTGCATGGAACTCAGACCACTCAAAACCTTCATGAATATCACAAACTCACCTGGAAATCAGAGGACAGATCTGCCTGCTCTGTGACAAGGTCCAGTAATTGCTTCCTGCCTAGAAGTGTCTGCATGAAGTCAGACCACTCAAAAGCTTCATGAATATTACAAACTCACCTGGAAATCAGAGGACAGATCTGCCTGCTCTGTGACAAGGTCCAGTAATTGCTTCCTGCCCAGTAGTGTCTGCATGGAACTCAGACCACTCAAAAGCTTCATGAATATCACAAACTCTTCTCCAGTCACATCAGCTAGTACCTAGATATTGAGAGAAACAAGCAACTTTTATCAAACTATATAAAAAATATCACTTAACCCATTCGTGACAGAGGTCCAAATTTTGTGGTTTGGCCTTTTGATGCAAAGCTCTAAAAATCATACTAAATACATGAGCAGAAAGAGCAAAAAATTCTACACAAAAAATTTGAAGAATAAAAGTTGATCAAATTGGGCTTTAAATAATTCCTGTCACGAATGGGTTATAGCCTTATTTGATCAACTTTTATTCTTCAAAATGGCAACACCAACATTCTTATTTTATTGCTACATTTTTCTTGTAAAACATCATGTATCTGAAATGAATATAAATTGACAGAAATTATGATGAGAAGTCAAAAAGTTTCCAATTTGCAGGGGAAAACGGTGATATTAAACCTTCTATCACATTGCCAATTTAAGGATTTAATGCTTATTTTCATTTTTAAAAAATTGAGCATCAAACAACGAATATTGACGCAACCAAAATGGGCACAGTTTGTGTTGCATTTTTTGCTCTTTCTGCTAATGTATTTGGTATGATTTTTATTTTTTAAGGCTCTGCATCAAAAGTTATTAGACCAAACCACAAAATGTGGACTCTCTGTCACGAATGGGAAGTTTTACCAATTGTAGGATTGTGGCAACACAGTAACGTCACCGGAGCACGTCCCATAACAATTAAAGGGAATGGAAAGTCGCAAATTGTGTAGGCCCAAACTCAATCGCTTTCTCCGCATTGCAAGCCAAACTGCACAAAGACCTGGGACCAGCGAACAAAATTTCAGTGAGGGTGGGGTACCTTGCTCTTACATGTAGATTACTCACTTTGGCTTTTGTACGGCAGAATGACTGTTGTAATTGGAATACACACACAGATAACTGCTAAAGATTCAGCAAGAAAAGCAAGAGTATCAAGAAGTCTGATGATCCCGACACTTCACTATTTTGCTCGGGTTTGTCTGTCCGTACGATGCAAATAACAGTGCGTGTTCGTTTTTTGAGATATACAGAGATATCCTACTATGACTGAAGTTGGGCCACCTGCAGTAAAATCAGCCCCTTAAAAGGGGAGTCCACTCTTAAAATGAAAACAGAAAATTCATAGAATTGGTTCATTAAACGTCTAAAGTTGAAGCAGAAGATTGAAAATGTTTTCAATTTTTTACATGTACAGTAAGATCTATGCACATTTGCACAAGCTGGTAACTGTTTACATGTACTTGCTTTATACATCAAAAGTTTTCAAAACAACCCAATTATTTAGTTTCATGCATTGAAATTTCACAAATGACCAATAAAAATGTATTCATTCGATTGTATTGCAGAGGCACATGTTTCCTTTGCAGAAAAAAGGTTATTGTTCCAAAACTTAATAATGGTATACATGTAGGTCCTGCTCATCTTTCAATGTAATGTATTATTCTTTGGGCATCTATATCGAAAAAGTCCCAAATACATCATCATCACCATCATTTTCATCATCTTCATCACCATCATCATCATCTTCACCATCATCTTCATCACCATTATCATCATCATCATCATCATCATCATCATCATCATCATATTCATCATTGTCATCATCATCATCTTCACCATCATCTTCATCACCATTATCATCATCATCATCATATTCATCACCATCATCATCATCATCTTCACCATCATCTTCATCACCATTATCATCATCATCATCATCATATTCATCACCGTCATGTTCATCATTGTCCTTTGAATAAAGAGCTTTGCTCACTTCTTTAGACTTCTCTACCAGGAACTCCTCTACATCCTTAGGGATGCGCTCCGGAGGCAGGGTCTGGATCTTGTTGCTAAGAAACTTGATAGCACGGTCTCTAACCTTGTCCTCTCCAGATAGGATTTGGTTGAAGATTCCACCAAGGGTTCCTGGAAAATGAGATCATTTAACATACCTGCTTTAAAGGTGGTGTTAACATTTTTATAATAAAAAACACAACTCATTTTGCTACTTGAAAATGGGATAAACGTAAGGGTTATAGTGTGAAAATATACTCGTCTGAAAGTTACAAAGTATAATTTCCACAGGAAGTATTTTAAAATATTAGAAATGTGAACTAATGTTTGAAAAATATATAACAGTTGATTACACACATTAGACATAAGGAATGCACATGCGTGCATGGCTCACGAGACCGTACTGTGTGTATTGGCGTATCACGCAGAGGGAGGCAGATAACTTTTTATTTTTTTCAACTCAAGCAAAACGGTCCTCTCACTTTATCATCTCTGAGACCAAAAATAATAAAATCGCAGTTTGTGTCTTACTAACAGTTCAAATTAGTTCAAAACAGTTCAACAATTCAAATTATAATTGGTTTTGCTGAAGGAGAAGTTATTTTTTCTGCAAAAAGAAATGAAGTTATTCCTGTTCGTCACTAGTTTGTGTTGATTTTTTTAGTGCTGCTTTGACATATATAGTGGGCTATTCATGGGTGATTATCCACCGCATTGTTTTGTTAACAGTTGTCAACATCGGCTAGATATTTGACGCGATATGTCAACAAAGAAATTTCTACTCGACGACAACACTATGTACAGTACATGTACATGTAGATAAAAGAACAAATTAGGTCTAGATGTCTGCTTGATCTGTTATGGTTGTTTAAAGAACTGCTCATATTTCTGTTATAACAATGATACAGACTCATGTTTACAGATCTACATGTATGCCGGTTAAGTATGAATTTTGAGCCGAGTGTGATCAGTTTGTCACAGCCGGACATTTTCA
>CM057163.1:950258-952606 GCA_029962745.1 Echinometra lucunter | reverse complement strand
CCTTTGCAGGGATGCTTATGACAAGTGAGTAGTGTAATATCTGGGCACTGTCTTACAAAGAGTAGCAACGGATTCAAATCGATCGCAGCTTTGAGATTTTTGTGTACTTACGAGATAGGAGTTATTAAGGTCAGTCTCAAAGTCGGGACTGATTTAAATCAATCGCAACTATAACACGGGGTCTTGTTTTTCGAATTATAATAATCATAAGAATGATGATGATGATGATAATGATAATAATAATACATTACATTTATATAACGCATTACTTGAATACTTCAAAGTGCTTTACATTGTTACTATTATTACCCCTGATCACTGGAACACACATGAGCATCGGTACAGTGGCGTGGCTAGGATTTCATTCGGGCGGGGGCGGTATTGAGCACGCGGAGCGCTCCCTAGGGGAAGCTCCGACGTTTCTTTGTCATTGTTCCCTGTCTGCTCCCGCTCTTCTTACGTTCTCTTACCTTTTTCTTTTCTCGCTCACCCTCTTTTTCTTTTTTTCTTTTCAGTTTTTTGGCGTTTTTTTTTTTTTGGGGGGGGGGGGGGGGGGACCGCCCCCATCGCCACCCCCCGGCTACGTGCCTGCATCGGTACCGGGCACGCCGGGAACGTTTTATTTTTTTGCTTCTTTTGTTCTCTTTTTTTTTCTGTGTGGGAGGGTGGAACTGAAGCGAGACCAAGTATGGGAACGAGTACTATTATATCATTTTCTACAGTATGAAAATGCCTTTATATGGAATCGTACTGAATACATTCAGAACATGAGGAACTCTTCTCAATTTACAAACGACTCTACTCACCCCCCCCCCCCCCACTCCCCAATAAACAAACGAATAAAAAAAGTGTCCATGCAGCGCAGTGGTGACCTGATGCAGTGGCAGATCGACGGGGGGGGGGGGGGGGGGGGACAAAGGAGGCACGAGCAACGGGTTCCACTTTTAAGTGCCATAAAAAGCAAAGGCAAAAGCAAAACATTAAAAAGGAGATTAAAAGCTTATTACCAAGTGAGGAAAGATGTCAAATTTCATTTTTTGGAAATATTTTTTCCTGTGATAATTTTATCATGGCTTTATATCATCAAGGTCACAATATTGTTTTAAGAAAAAAGAAAACATGCTTACTTGGAAAGTATGTTCAGGAAACCACAAGCCACGATCTATTTCTTGACGCAGTTTAAAACACGTGGGACTGCAGATAATCAAAATGCTCAATTTGTTGATAAATATCACTCCGGTTTTGGGACCTCAAATTTCACGTGTAAAAAATCAAATGAAATATTTTTTTGCTCTGATTATTTTTTTTCCGGTCTAGCAGTTATAAGGCGTGAGAAACAGGGTGCCAGGCGTGTGAGTTGAGAAAGAGCCTTGGCATGTCTGCTCTGTGGAAGAATTACATAATTACATTAATACGAATGGCTAAGAAATTAAGAAGTGACCCCTTGAAAATCATTTATAGGGATTGGTTTTGTGATGTGAAAGGTGTGAAAGAGATACATATCCCGACACACTCTAATCGAGTAATGGGGTCGTTTGAAGCTAATAAAACACCACCGGCAAAGATCCAAACGAAAAATACTGTTTTTACACGCAAATTTAGGCTATGTACACATCGGAAATGAAATGAATATTATAAGGCAAAGATGGTAGGCAAATTCTCCATATCGCAAATACGAGATTCAACAGTAGAGGGCGATATTTCCCACACACGGCGCAGACCACAGAACTAGAAGTTCGCTGGCGCAGACACGGGCCTTTCTGGTTTCCATACAAAAGGGTCGAGTCTTATTAAAGGAGAAGTCCAGACGATTTCATTAAAATTACACTATAAAGCTTAAAATTCATGCTAACAGACAATGCTACTTTCATTTATCAAAGTGATTCCTGTGATTTTTAAATACCGATTACGTGTTGGCTTTTTTTACTCCGAATAATTGAATTTCCCACCGAAACCCAAATATGGTCACTGGTCGTGCGACGTAGGCCATACAGTTGCACTGCGCATGCGCACTTATTCTCTGCACATTCTCTATGCCAAATGCCGATATGTCTAGCTTTTGGATGTACAAATCACACCAGTTCTGTTCCAAAGAGAAGGTTTTTTTGCAATCCCAAATCCCCTGACGGACAGGGAGAGGTGTGCCTGATGGATTAATGATATTAGAACGGACAAATTCGACTTCAAAACTTAGTAATTTTCGAAGCTAAAGAAGGTGTGCGAAGACCACTTCGATCCTGAATGTCGTACACGCATATCGCTGGCATCGCCTGGCCGCGCGTTTCCGTTTTACACCGTTGCCTAGGCATTTTCGAGAAAAAAATCCTACAAGTGCTCTGGTGAAAGAG
>CM057163.1:942758-945258 GCA_029962745.1 Echinometra lucunter | reverse complement strand
TAATGAAAGAGATTCGAAAGAAGAAAAAGAACACAGATTTAAGGATGATGTTTTTACAGAACAGTTAATTCCTTCCAAAAGTAGAGAGGAAGAATGAACTAATTTCGTGAATATGACACTTCATATTAATGAAATAGCTTGAATTTAAAGCCCCCCTTAGAAGATTAACGCGTATGGTTAGATATTGAATTACCAAGCAAAAGTACAATACCGTTCTGATATTGCATAAATTTAAGGGGGATGTTCCCACCTACATGATCTATACCGCTACGGAAGTTTCATTTACACGCACACTCTAAAATATTTAATTACTGGCAGCAGAGTTACCAGTAATGATTTACTGTATTTTTCTTCTTGTTTTTTACAGTGTTATACATTTTATTCCACGATAAAATTGTAAACAGTATTCAAATAGAGTATTTAACTGTAAATGATACAACTACTAGTAACTCCTTGATTTTAATGTATCATTTACGGAATTTACAGTAAATTACTGGCAACTCTGCTGCCCGAAATTTACTGTAAATTCCAACAGCATTTTTAAAGTAATTTGTATTTTCATTTTTCATGTTTTTTAACAGAACGTGTGTTCCTAAAAACTGATAACTATGCATTTGCCTAGGACTAGCTGATAAGTAGCAATAAAGCGATTTCGTTAAAGCAAAGCCGCTATTCAGTGTTTCCTCCGCAAATTGACACCGAATGATTTCATTTTATACTATTATACGCATAAACACGATTGTATGGAAACGAATCAAATGCATGTCATGTATGTATGTGGGCCTAACATGAGCACAAGTGAATGAAAATTGCAAAATCTCTTTGAAATATCAGCATTTTAAAAAGACTGATGGAATATATTCACCTTGCGAATTTAGATAACAATCATAATCAAAATGAAACGTCATAATTGATTTCCTCTTAATAAAGACGAAACAAGAAACTGATTGGAAATGGAATAAAAACAAATGGTCTTTCTGCTCATTTATAATTTGTACTTCCTGGCATTTCGGAAAAGTGTCTCGTTTTACTGACACTTTTTTTTTTTGCTATGAATACTGCTGTTTGTGGAAGCTCAGAATAAAGGGGTTGGTATGGGAGGACGCCCGGACTACGAAATACAGTAGACATGGTGGAGAAAGTCATTATCTCATGTCTTAATTTATATTTTATTTCTTGCAGGTGCCATATTTGACGCGACGCAGTCATACACCAAGGTCTTCTTGTGTGTAGGAGCTGTCCACATCATGATCGTCATCGATCTCATTGTCTGCATGGTCATCGTCCGGTTCAAGAGAAGAAGACAAACCTAGCATGTCTAGCTGGGTATGCGAAGTTACTTAATAGTACCACTGATTTTGAAGACAACATATTAATTCACCGCGAAAAAAGCAAAAAGATGGAGTTGCCTTGATTCAATATTATGGGAGACCTGCTTGTTTTTTCACTTTGCAAAAACATCTAACGGTCAAGTAATTGTAGTATAGATAGATGTCCGTTTCTCCGTGATCGCCATCTGCGTCGGCGGAGAAGGCAAGCCTAGCATACATAAAAATAGTAGGCCTGATGGAGGCATAATCATACCCCCCCCCCCCCCCCCCACACACACAAAAAAAATCAATCCCTCTTTTTTCTTGTTTTTTCTTACTTTTTACTGAAAAATTCCAAAAATTTCACCATAAGTGTGGACCAGGGGGGGGGGGGTGTTTCACAAAGACTAAGATTGACTCAAATCGCCCTTAACTATGGCAGGCCATTCGTGCCATAGTTTGCTTTCACCATCGGTCTCTCAAGGAATGCGCAAATCATTGTCACAGATTTGAAGAATTTACATATTTTGCTTTCTTCATGAATGAACTATAAAAATTGTCAATTCTGCAGATTTGTGACCATGATTTGCAAATCCTTCGAGAGATCCATGGTGAAAGAAAACAGTTGCATGAATGGCCAGCCATGGTTAAGTGCGATTTTAGTCAATCTTAGTCTTTGTGGAACACCCCTGAGATCGTAAAATTCCAATTCTAAAAATACAAAAGCTCCAGCTCGGTCACTTCGCTCTCTACGTATTCCCTCAAATATTGAACATATTCTGCCCCCCCCCCGGAAAAAAGGCCTGAGTACGGCCTTGGATGGAGGAGAAATCGTAAATATGAAAACATGATATCTAGCAAAGACCTCCAATAAACCCAACCCATTAGCTACTGTAAGGAATTGAGAATTCAGTAGTCAACTAGTGATAGCCACACTGCTAAACTGACTCCAGATCAATTTTTGCTACTTTGGAGTAACCCGTGGACTAATGAATTTCCTTATTCTCATAAACTTAAGGACGTTCCACAGTTATGTTTCTGCGCATCCCTACCGCGCAGGTTAAAACGTCACGCGCACAGCTGATTGATCTGCTGTGCGCGTCAGCTGATTGTTCACGGTGCACCACAGCGCAGATGCAACACCGAGCCTGCCGAGCTGGCCGGCCTGGAGCGCAGCCGCTAGCTCTCGC
>CM057163.1:880258-937758 GCA_029962745.1 Echinometra lucunter | reverse complement strand
ACTAAAATCATAAGCATAAAGTAAAATATATCAAAACTTGTTCTCAGTATACAAATTCCATATTTTTTCTGGCTCGCTTGCTACGCTTGCAATTAAAATTTAGAATCAAAATGCTTTCGGGCAGTAAGCACTCTTTTCTCAGCAGTGAAATACCTGAATATCATATTTTTTGACGAAACTCCCCCTTTTTTTTATAAACAAATATTTCTGGTCGGCCACTCGTTTCGCTTAGGCGCTCGTATAGAGACAAAGAGTTTAAAACGGCAAAGCGAATTGCCCATATTGAGTCACATTTGGGAAACAGGTTACTGAATATTTCATATTATTCTTTTATATCCAGTATAGGCTTTTATTTACTCATTAAAAATAACACTTCTATCATGAAATAGAATGTACTTTTATCCTCGCTCGTTATCTTTTTGAATACAGGATTGTTTCCGAAAGCAGACGAATTCAACAAGAGACGTAGCCGAATTCATAATTTTTAGATATCTTATAGGCCCACAGTGTATTTTGAAGAAAAGAAATGTACAGTTTTCCTCCCTCGGTAAGCTTGCTCATAGATACAGGATGGCTACAGGAAGCAAACAAATTTGGCGAGTGAGGTGACCGAGTATATTTCTAAATATTTTAGGCCTACAGTGTATTTTGATGATGAAAATTCCGATATACCGTCATTTTTTTCTCGCTCGCTTCGTTCGCTCGTGATATTTAAATACCCGTTGGTACCGGTTAGCTAACAACCAGCGAGGTGGCAAATAAAATCATATTTTGGCAGCGATGCGAATAGATATACGCTACCCAGGCTACTATATAGGCCTGTTGTGTATTTGAAGCGAAAATAAGGATGTTTTCAGAAGTGCCTTATACTGGCTTTTTGAAGCTCGTTCGAAAACCTAAAAAACAGAATGGTTCATAGTCTTTCAAGAAGATTTAGTGTCCCCCCCCCCTCCCCATTAAAGAAATGACAGAAAAAGAAAAAACTCTTGACGACCCTTTAAATTCCATCATAAAGTATTCCTTTGCAGTTTCTTCAATTTTGCGCAAAATGACTCACTATTATCATTCGAAGATCAAAGCCCGTCAAACTGTAAAATATCTCTAACCCCAGAGCTTCAGGGGGCTCTGCCCCCTGGACCCCCACCGGGCCGTCGCTTTTGGATCCCACCGCGTAGCCAGGGAGCCCGATGGGCGGGCGGTCGCCCCCCCCCCCAAAAGGAAAAAAAACGCCCCAAAAAGATATTAAAAAAACGTGTGCGAGAAAAGAAAAAGGTTAGATAATGTAGGGAGAGAAGGAGCATACAAGAAACCATGACAAAGAAACGCCGGAGCTTCCGAAGTTTGTGTATACTAATGGGGTGTTGCAAGAAACTTGCAATTGATTGCAACTCAAGTTTCTTGCCTTGCAACACGCCCTAAATCTTTGGCGTTCTGAAATTAAGTAAAATGAATAATAAATATTCTAAATCTTGCTGAAAAGCACATATGCACTGCATGGATATGGCTAGAAGGGATCGAACAAACACTAAAGCCGTTTGTTTTTTGTCATATTCCAAATATGAGAATATTTTGAAGAACAATCTTTCCAA
Source organism: Echinometra lucunter (assembly GCA_029962745.1). Classification (NCBI taxonomy): domain Eukaryota; kingdom Metazoa; phylum Echinodermata; class Echinoidea; order Camarodonta; family Echinometridae; genus Echinometra; species Echinometra lucunter. Next base: position 936,169 of record CM057163.1, on the reverse strand, counting down.
GCGCCATTTGCATTATAGTATTCTTCCAAATCGACATAATAAACATAGGAAAAAAGTCAAAATTGGCTCTTCACTTCCATGTCCTCGCCAAGACATGCCATAACCATGATAACTGAAGCTTCTCCGGAAGGTGAAAATTATCATCAATAACCGTTTTCATTCTCCTTTTTCTTTTTTTGTTTTTGTTTTGTTTGTTGTTTTTTGTTCTCAATTTGAAGATGTACATTTTTGCATTTCAGGATTTCATAATTGTACTCTCCGCCATTCTTTACTGTCTTACGTTATCATTTCATTATTATTCAATCAACTTGGAAAATATTATGGAGTTCACATAGAAATTAATTAGACGTCGTGTCGTATAGAGATTGGGTCATGCTACTCAATAGGTGTCTTCTGATGTGTGGGTTTAATACAAGGACATTATATCAAATCTATATGAGATTAAAACTGCACTTATGTCGTCAAAAAACTTTGGGGGGCTTGAGCCTGGAGAATACTTGAATTTGTTTACCCTTAATGCAAGTTACTTGACCTTTTTAGGCATATTTTGACGTCTTTCATTTCATTACATTTCATTTTATCACGGAGAGACTTGCTCCAGCCAATTATGCATGACTATTTTTTCCAGCAAGTTAAGTTTGTCTTATTATTGGTGGTACAAATACATTGCTGCTGCCTGGCTTGCAGGGTGTAGTTCTATGTTATAACGTTACCCGCTGATAATACCCAGTTCATCACGACAGCGATACGTTCGTATAATTTTGCAAATATTAACTGCTCACTGAATGTTAACCGCAATGATTAACATTTTGACTCGATACTGATCACACGCTAAGTCCGGCATTGGCAATATTGTGTGAAAGAATAATATCGTTGGACTCGAAAGGAAAATTATATAATTTCACAGTGTTTGAATGTTTTCTGCTGGTATCTGCTGGTAAACAGCAGCAGCAACAACAATAACATCATGATTTTAATCAGCTATTGCTTGAACTGTTGAATGGTTTATTGTACATACGGTACGTTTTTGTATCGAGATAAACACATGAAAGAAATAGCATATCTTTTGCGATGAGATGATTCATTTCATTGCTGCTCCGTTTTTCCGGACCTATTTCCTCCTAATATCGGTGAGGTATTTTGGATTGCTTGAAATCAAACTTGAAAACGGTCATCCTTTCTCTCTTAGTTAGTTTCATCATGCGCCTTGGAATGTTTTTGGTGCGATATAGGTATATGGCGCAATACAAGACAGTATATGTGTTATGACATCACTTAAGAATAGTAATTCTGATGATTCTGACGGGTTACTCTTTTATCATGGAGAGTATTCTTTGTATTCGCAACACATATCAGACTGAAATGACCATGTGCGTCAATCCGTTCCATAATTTCCGATGGACTCTGTCCAAAAACTTGCTGTCAAGACCAGTTGGTAACAATAAACTATTGCTTATTTTCAACAATTTTCCTCGCTTCCGACACCCATTAAATGTTATATATTCATCACCATTTCCTTGCTTGTCTCTAAGAATAGGGGAGACCGGGGTGAAATGGGACATTTTCGCACTATCAGGAAAGATTCCTTGTAACTTTTTAAAATATTTTGTCAAGCTAGGTCATAATCATAATATATGTACTATAGATACTGAAGTTTATAATGAAGTATCTAGTGATACCCCTACATTATGCTATTTCGTGTAATTAATGATTTATGAAAACCTTAATTTTGGGGTAACATGGGACACCCCGGGGAGCAATGGGTCATCAAGAGGGGTGAAATGGGACCGATGGGGTGAAATGGGACAACCACAAAAGAGTCATTAAAATTCTCACAAAATAGATTGATGATAAAGCAAACACCTTTTAATGAAGATATAAGGCCCAAAAAGGGAATAATTTGTAAACAGGAGGCCCTTTAAGCATGTTAAGAGCTCAATTAACAGTCATTTTGTTGAAAGAATATAATCGTAGAACGTTTTGAAGTTTCCACTCTATTAATTTGCAACAATATGTGCAAACACTATCTTAGACTCAGTCTCCCTTTTCTCTCCCTGAAAGTTCCTTTTTATTAGAAACAGGTACACATAATTCTGGTATTTAAATTTAAGATATCATCTAACATTAAACTGAAGCTTTCCATTAATAAGATCTATGAGAAAAAAATGAAAGATTGAAATTATAAAAACATAGTTACCACTGTCAACTACATATATTATATCCTGTACGAAACAAAAATGTGAATGATTTGAAACTTTTCATCCATGAAAATTAAACATCAAATGCTTCATAAAATGAGCATACAATAGGGCATTACGAGCGTTTAATCTAACACCGTTTTGTAGAACTCAAACAATGCTAAAACATTTGTTTTTAAGAATACTCAACAATAAGAACAAGTCAAAATATGATAACAATGAAACTATTACCTACCAATTCTCTCATAAAATTTTTGTTTTCCTTGAATATTAAGCCTCAAATTTGCTCGTGAGACCTGGATCATGTTAACATTCTTAACACAATATGTTAAAAGATAAGTTTTATTTTAACATCTGTTAGTATAAAATCACAAATGCTGTAAGCTTTTCAGTCCAGTCAACATAAGTCTGCAAATCAGTCTCCCATTCCCCCCCCCCCCCCTTGAAAAACCATTTTGTCATAACAGTTGTTGTAAAGCAATCAAAAATCAACTTCTGGCATAGAATAGGAGAATGAGACAAAATTGAACAATATTCTGAAAAACATTTAGTACTTTCTAAAATTTGAAAGAATGAAATTATGAAAAACCTGGTATGGAAATTAATATTTTTGGTTTGTTTGTAAATTAATATTTGGGACAAAAATTAGGCCAACTCCAAGCACTATATATAAGCTTGAGAAAATCTTTAGTGCGCAATAAGGCTTTTGTAAAGATTTCCGTTTCACAAAAATGAAATTTTAATTGCACAAGTAGAACTTACACGAGCTGGGGAGAAATGGGACACACTGTCCCATTTCTCCCCCTTGGTAAAAAAATTATAAAAATGGCGGTCACTATTTCTAACCTGTCTGTTATCAAACAATTTTATTTTCTGAAGTTTGCACACTTACTAAGTTACCAATTAGCATAATATAGTACCTACGAGATCTATGTAGTATACTTGATATTTTACTGACAACAATTGACGGAAAAGTATTTAAAAAGGGGTCTAAAAAAGAAATTGAATTTTAACCAACCTGTAGATCTGTAAAGTGGCTGATATGTCTGTTGTGAGCTTTGCCTAGGCACACCTTTTTACTAATGTAATCAGTTTTCTGATTGGCTGAGTATTTTTCAAGTTACAAGGGTGTCCCATTTCTCCCCATGTCCCATTTCACCCCGGTCTCCCCTATTAGACAGTAAGAAAAATGATCATTTGAATTATGATTTGTGCAAAGCAAAATATTCGTGTACAGTGATACTGTATCAAGATGAAAGCATGATACCAAAAGGAGCATAAACAAAAGCACCTAAACCCAAGTGCCGAAACGTTACAGTTTATTTATTTATTTATTTATTCACGTTTTCTTTATAAAAAAAAAAGGCAGGGTGGTCCCACTCAGAGCCACAGATGGCCTGCTTTACAAGGGAGCCCTGCTATAGAACAAATACAACAAATACAACGTAATTACAATGAACTCTACTTTGCTCATTTTGAGCCCCCATAAATAAATTTTAAAGAAGACCACTCATTTTATCTGTCGGATAATGATACAACAGTATTTCCTGCTCTAGACATTCCTAGTTCATCCTTTTTTTGTTTTTAAAACGTCGGCAATTTAAGTTACCTTGATTCAGGGGCCTTTCTTTGCTTGAACAAATAAAGCAGTCTCGCTTGTCTATAATATGAGATTATTCTTAGATTTTTATCTCATATTCCATTGAAGGAAGATCTTAATGACAAACATAGATGTTTGTATGTTTCGTTTTATGCTGACAGACCTTCTGTACGGTCGTTGATTTGAAGGTAGTTTTCCATGTATTGAAATGTGTCATCTTCTGTGATTGGCTGCTTTGAAGATGCTAACCTCTGAAGACTTGTACGAGTGTTATGTAATAGAATTCCTAAATGATACAAATAATCATGAAGTATAACTAGAATTCCATTTAATAATAAGAAGTAAAAGTCGAAGAGGTCCCGCCCTTTATGATCTTCTCACATTGTTTCGGTTTCCCTCCCTGATTCACTGAAGCTGATAGACGGTTGCTTTTGTGTCTTCTCATATTTCCTCCATGCGATATGTGCAGTATCCTTTAATGTTGTTCGCAAACAACTGTTTCAGAGCATTCAATGGAATAAAATGTCCGTAATGTACTTTGTACATTTCGTTTCCCTCATTTTTTTGAACAACACATTGTTTGACGGTTTACTATCGTGTGAAAGAATCAATTGTGATTACAATGAATGATAATTCTTTCAAACAACGCAAAATGATTTTTTTTATTTAAATAATCTTTTCACTTTGAAAGATGAATACAACTCGAGACGCCGGCCTTTTATGGCGGTTCGGCCAATACCTCATTTAAATTTTTAATTACTCTGAATTCCTTTGTGTGATTCCACTGCCTGAACACCTTGGATATGCTAACCTCTTCGACTTGTATTAGATTAAATAGAATTAAATAGAATTCTAATTATAATTCACTATTATTTGTATAATTTAGGAAATATACAATCCACCTGCCCTATAGTTCATTCTACCCAAAGACACCGAACTGCAACCTTTACCTTGAATTCATACGGCATGTTTAATGGTATATGTTTTTTTTTTTCTATATCCGCAGTAATATTGCATATTTTCTCTCTATACAGTTTATGTTTTCCGTTGACGAAACTTCTCCACAACTGTGTTCGATCAGCCTTGAACTCGGGTCATCAAACTCTCCTTGAAAAATGCACACTTAGAGAAAAAAAAAAGGGGTTCAATTTTGCACCCTTTAAATGCAACACTGGGAGCTCCTTTATGGGTACAACTTTGCACCCTAAGAAGCGTTGTGAACTTTTAAGGGTGCAGTGAGCTACATTTTGCACCCTTAAGGATCTAGATTTGTTTCCTTTAGGGAAGTTGCAAATTTGCACCCTTTTAAATGCAAAAATTTCTGCACCCTGACGGGCATTTTCATGTAGGGTGCAAGATTGCACCCAAAAAGGTGCTGCCAGTCGTGCCAGTGTTGCATTTAGGGTGTAAAGTTGAATCTTTAATTCTAAGTGTGTGGAAGTGTGTGGATATGACTAGTGAGAGATTTGGGTTTCCTCTGAGTAATAATAATTTTGGATATTTCCCTAAAGGCCCTATCAAGGTAACGAGTGGCCTTTCAAAAACTAACTACAGCTGCAACAGTAAAGAGACTGTATTCAAAGTTATAAACCACAGTTCGAATGCATTTATAACGGTGTGCACAGAATGAAACCTTCGGGCAATGGCTTTCACGTGTGAGTGAATCTTTTATTCATTCAGCTGCAGTGAATTAGAACCAAAATTCCAGGGACGGGGGTTATTCACTCTTTGGGGTTAATCTATATTGAAGAGCTTTCATAACAACATGGCGGATGAAGTGCAGGATTCGACGGACCGATGGAAATACGTCGTCCTCATCAGTTCGTTCTCCCAGCACATGCTTGTAGGGGCAGTCAATAAGTCATTTGGGGTCCTCATCCCTGACATGGCCATTCTTTTTGATACTGGAGCGGCTGTACTCGGCTTCTTATGCAGTCTCCCCGTAGCAGGGATGCTTATGACAAGTGAGTAGTGTAATATCTGGGCACTGTCTTACAAAGAGTAGCAACGGATTCAAATCGATCGCAGCTTTGAGATTTTTGTGTACTTACGAGATAGGAGTTATTAAGGTCAATCTCAAAGTCGGGACTGATTTAAATCAATCGCAACTATAAGACGGGGCCTTGTTTTTCGAATGATAATAACAATAACAATGATGATGACGATGATGATGATGATGATGATAATAATAATATATTACATTTATATAGCGCATTACGTGAATACTTCAAAGTGCTTTACATTGTTACTATTATTACATCTGATCACTGGAACACACATGAGCATCGGTACAGTGGCGTGGCTAGGATTTCATTCGGGCGGGGGCGGTATTGAGCACGCGGAGCGCTCCCTAGGGGGGAGGGTGCAGGGAAGCTCCGACGTTTCTTTGTCATTGTTCCCTGTCTGCTCCCGCTCTTCTTACGTTCTCTTACCTTTTTCATTTCTTGCTCACCTTTTTTTCTTTTTTTCTTTTCAGTTTTTGGCGGTTTTTTTTTTTTTTTTTTTTTTTTTTTTTTGGGGGGGGGCGACCGCCCCCATCGCCGCCCCCCCCCCGGCTACGTGCCTGCATTGGTACCGGGCACGCCGGGAACGTTTTATTTTTTTGCCTCTTTTGTTCTCTTTTTTTTTCTGTGTGGGAGGGTGGAATTGAAGCGAGACCAAGTATGGGAACGAGTACGATTATATCATTTTCTGCAGTATGAAAATGCCTTTATATGGAATCGTACTGAATACATTCAAAACATGAGGAACCCTTCTTATTTTACAAACGACTCTACTCACCCCCACTCCCCACTCCCCAATAAACAAACGAATAAAAAAGTGTCAATGCAGCGCAGTGGTGACCTGATGCAGTGGCAGATCGACGAGGGGGGGGGGGGGGGGGACAAAGGAGGCACGAGCCACGGGTGCCACTTTTAAGTGCCATAAAAAGCAAAGGCAAAAGCAAAACATTAAAAAGGGGATTAAAAGCTTATTACCAAGTGAGGAAAGATGTCAAATTTCATTTTTTTTAAATATTTTTTCCTGTGATAATTTTATCATGGCTTTATATCATCAAGGTCACAATATTGTTTTAAGAAAAGGGAAAACATGCTTACTTGGAAAGTATGTTCAGGAAACCACAAGCCACGATCTATTTCTTGACGCAGTTTAAAACACGTGGGACTGCAGATAATTAAAATGCTCAATTTTTTTATAAATATCACTCCGGTTTTGGGACCTCAAATTTCACGTGTAAAAAATCAAATGAAATATTTTTGTGCTCTGATTATTTTTTTTCCGGTCTAGCAGCTATAAGGCGTGAGAAAAAGGGTGCCAGGCGTGTGAGTTGAGAAAGAGCCTTGGCATGTCTGCTCTGTGGAAGAATTACATAATTACATTAATACGAATGGCTAAGAAATTAAGAAGTGACCCCTTGAAAATCATTTATAGGGATTGGTTTTGTGATGTGAAAGGTGTGAAAGAGATACATATCCCGACACACTCTAATCGAGTAATGGGGTCGTTTGAAGCTAATAAAACACCACCGGCAAAGATCCAAACGAAAAATACTGTTTTTACACGCAAATTTAGGCTATGTACACATCGGAAATGAAATGAATATTATAAGGCAAAGATGGTAGGCAAATTCTCCATATCGCAAATACGAGATTCAACAGTAGAGGGCGATATTTCCCACACACGGCGCAGACCACAGAACTAGAAGTTCGTTGGCGCAGACACGGGCCTTTCCGGTTTCCATACAAAAGGGTCGAGTCTTATTAAAGGAGAAGTCCAGACGATTTCATTAAAATTACACTATAAAGCTTAACATTCATGCTAACAGACAATGCTACTTTCATTTATCAAAGTGATTTCTGTGATTTTTAAATACCGATTACGTGTTGGCTTTTTCACTCCGAATAATTGAATTTCCCACCGAAACCCAAATATGCTCACTGGTCGTGCGACTTAGGCCATGCAGTTGCACTGCGCATGCGCACTTATTCTCTGCACATTCTGTATGCAAAATGCCGATATGTCTAGCTTTTGGGTGTACAAATCACACCGGGGGAGCGTTTCATCAACATTTGTTGTCTGACAAGTTGTCAGATCTGACATCTTTCCTTGATTTTGATTGGCTAAGAAGCATCGTTACTATGGCAACTGTCGGATAAAACAGACTTTGTCGGATAAAACATCCGACAAGTCCTTTCATGAAACGCTCCCCAGTTCTGTTCCAGAGAGATTTTTTTTTTTGCAATCCCAAATCCCCTGACGGACACGGAGAGGTGTGCCTGATGGATTAATGATATTAGAACGGACAAATTCTACTACAAAACTTAGAAATTTTCGAGTCTAAAGAAAGTGTGCGAAGACCACTTCGATTTTTAAAGGAGAAGTCCAGACGATTTCATTAAAATTACACTGCAAAGCTTAAAATTCATGCTAACAGACAATGCTACTTTCATTTATCAAAGTGATTTCTGTGATTTTTAAATACCGATTACGTGTTGGCTTTTTTACTCCGAATAACTGAATTTCTCACCGAAACCCAAATATGGTCATTGGTCGTGTGACGTAGGCCATGCAGTTGCACTGCGCATGCGCACTTATTCTCTGCACATTCTGTATGCAAAATGTCGATATGTCTAGCTTTTGGGTGTACAAATCACTCCAGTTCTGTTCCAAAGAGAAGGGTTTTTTTTTTGCAATCCCAAATCCCCTGACGGACAGGGAGAGGTGTGCCTGATGGATTAATGATATTAGAAAGGATAAATTCGACTTCAAAACTTAGAAATTTTCGGAATGTCGTACACGCATATCGCTGGCATCGCCTGGCCTGCCTGCGCGTTTCCGTTTTACACCGTTGCCTAGGCATTTTGGCAAAAAAATCCTACAAGTGCTTTGGTGAAAGAGCCTAAGTCCTCAGCGCACATAGACGGCCAAGATATCCCCACTGCATGCACATAATACATTGTAATAACGTGCGCGAACGAGCTGAGCCCATAGAGTTATATATATTTCTCTATGACTGTGGCTGAGCCATGATCTTATCTAAAGGAGAAAAAAAAACACTATGAAATACATGAGGAGAGAGAAGAAGATAGATGGAAGGAAGAACAAATAAAAACATACGGACAAAGGAGAGGATAGATGAGAGGAAAACAAAGAAATACATGAAGAAAGAACAGAGTATAGAGAATTCATTGTATCCGTGTTTTTTTTTTCTTTTATCTATACCTTTCCCTTTTCTTTATGGACTTCTAGGCCTATGGATCCATCTTTCTTTTTACATTTTTTTGGGCAATCTTCTCGTCTGTTTCTTCGCCTTCAGTTCCTTGAAGGCCCCTATTCCTTCTTTATTTTTTTCTTAGCTCATTCTCTCTGTACATGTACACGATCGCCGCGCGCGTGCGCCGCTGTCGATAAGAGCTGAAAACAGAGAGATTCATATCTCTATGGCTGAACGAAAACTAGACTTTGAAACCAGCACGTTTGATGCAATTAATCGAAAAACTGCCTAGGCTACGGTGTAAAACGGAAACGCGCGGCCTTCCTGCGGTGCATCAGCTACGTCACTGGGCCCGGGTGCGAATTGTATTGTGGATGAAAATGGGCTCGTACTAGAACTACTGTTTATGCAAGTTAAATGCTGATTACTTGGTAATCCTAGGGTATGTCGTGTAAAGTAAGACATTTTTTAGCTGCTGAATTTTTTTTCTTTATGATCCATGCTTACAGAAATCGCCTAGACTTCTCCTTTAAGTTCCATGAAAATTATAGTTTTTGAGTGTAAAAAATGCAAGCAACAAATTCTGACGCTACCTGCATAGATCTATTAAAATCATCAGGAAAATTTATGAAACCTGAACAGTATTTTCGTCAAATGAGGTATACTGGTATGAAAGCCGAAAGAATTCTTGTCAAATCGTCGGTACTGGATTGTTATCTGCGCATGTGTTGACCTGCGCCCTCTACTGTTGAATCTCGTATTTGCGACAAGGAGAATTGTTTGAAAACTGGGCACGTAAAAATGGATGGAATACTGAAAACATCTTAACTGACCTAATTCCACATTAATGCTAATTTCATCTTTCCATGACAGAAAATGCTCTCGGGTCTTGCTTGTTTGTTTGTTTGTTTGTTTTTGTTTGTTTGGTATTTTTTTCCTTCGGGGAGGGGATGCATACTATTCAGTATATTTCTTTATGACACTCATGATGATAGACCAATTTCACCTCCGGTTATATATTATGTATTTGGCCCTCTATCGGCGTCGCCATTGCTGCGGTGGACAAGCGCGCTGACCGCGATTGGCTCTGTGTACAAAATGAATGTAAGATATGAGATATGCCCCGATATTGTTCCATTCACTTTATTCTAGATCAATAAAATAAAGCATGGATACATGGGTAGATGAGGTAAGACAATGGTCATATCTGACGGATGAAGGTATGATGTATTTTTGTACTTTCGATGGTTTTTCAACTTAGTTTTTTCAGTAAAAGTGATTGCAGCATAGGAGCCGTAGTAAACGGGAGCCCTAAATCTTACCGTGTTTACAAAGTCATGTTTTCACTCATGAAATTTTACGCCAAAGTACACAATGATAATGTTTCTTGACTTCAAAGTTCTTTCCGTTGATGTTTTTACTCACTGGCGACGAATTCCTTCTCATTGCTTACGGAAACCTGTGTAGGGAGTATGGTTTCTCACACAAACAGGCTTCATGAGTCAAAAGCGAGTGAATTTCGCACTCAGTTAGCTTCCAATTTTTAAACTTTCTCTAATTCTTGTGGCATTTGAGCACCGCACAGCCGCGACCTGAACTTCCCTGATGATTTCTCATTGCAAATATTAAAATAAATCTGCATGTACTGGTCAAAATAGACAAAAAAATCGAACGAATGTACATAACGCACTATTGACTTACTATAAAAGTTGTACTATAAAAGTTGGAGCGCCCACTGCAGTATGTCGAACTGTGCCGAGCAGTCTGCTGCCCTCTTGCGTTGTGAAATTGGTCTATATCCATTGCCACTGTTAGGGATGGACTGGACTGAAATTCCGTCAGAGGATTCCGCTACAAATGGCCTTCTGAGCAATAAAACCAGCCCTGCATGGGCCCACCCATTGACAGGACTTCGAACAAAAATTGTTTGCGGCCTGCGGGGAAACTCTCGGAACACAACCTCGCCCTTAGCCAACTAGATTTTAAACACTAAGATTTGTGTAATAATTTCTTCCCCACCCCACCCCCCTTTTTAAAGGTCCTATAGTGGCACATGTGCTCCAATCTGACCGCGTGCGACCCCGTTCATTGGCAATCTTAGGAGCCTTGTTCGCTTCTCTCAGCCTCATCTTGAGCGGTTACACCAGATCGCTGGTATTGCTTGGAATATCTCTCTTTACACTCGGTAAGTTACATGAAGGTTTGAAATAATTATTAGTATTAAATAAAATCTGAAACAAATTTACAATGATGTTGCACTATTTGTAGATAACCAGATGCCATTAAAATGCCTCCGGTTATTATGGAGTCTGGGGCAAAAATAGCCTTGTGCCAAAGAGAAATAGGTAACAAAATTACACAGCTACACAATCGACAAATATATGTGTGTGTATATATATATATATATATATATATATATATATATATATATATATATATATATAATTGAGAGAATAATAGCGTAGTATGAATCAAAGTTCCCCAGAGCTGTCCTACAATTTTTGAAATTTTTGCAAAGGTTGAAAAAATGTCTCCGCCGGGAATCGAACCCGCGCCTTTGGCTGTGAACGCCAATGCCTTAATCACTAGACCACGGAGATTGGCCCGTGTTTTCGGCGACTCCAAATTCGCTTAACCGACAGATTGACAAATCTTCAACCCTCACTAATTAATTCCTTTGTCGGTGGCAGATGAGTTTCGAACAATGACCTGCCGCACACCTCAGCTGGATCCAAGTGAATGCTTTAGGATACATGTATATGCTGGAGTAATTAACATTTTGTGATCAGGTAACACATACAACAGCTTTGGCAACTCTCTTGGAAATAAATACATGTGAGACAATTGAGAGAATAATAGCGTAGCATGAATCAAAGTTCCCCAGAGCTGTCCTACCATTTTGGAAATTTTTGCAAAGGTTGAAAAGATGTGGTTAAGGCATTGGCGTTCATAGCCAAAGGCCCGGGTTCGATTCCCTGCGGAGACATTTTTTCAACCTTTGCAAAAATGAGGAGTCATATTAAAGAACTATTCAGAAGTATTATTTTCGTATCACAGTAACATAAATATTTTCATATCTATCTTTTTGAATTTGAGGTATGGTTGTGCAAAGGACTTTTTGGTTACTATAAGTAGTATAGTGCGTTTCCCCCCCCCCCCCAAAAAAAAAAAGTCAAGGTAAGTGGTACAAAACCGTAGGTAAAATCTTTAATGATATTAATAGATAAGTAATTTACAGGTAACTAGTTAAATATGATATGTGCAATAACCTGTTGCTGCTTAAATAGAAAAAGTGAAAAATAACAGAAATATTTACCAAAATACTTGTACGGAGATGTTCAGTATGCTTGCTTGTGTGTGTGTATATATAATGTGTAATGTTTTTAAATCGGTAGTTTAGTAAACCACTTTCTTGTGTCATATGTAGTCGTGTTAAAAACTTACCTTGACTTTTTTTTTTTTTGGGGGGGGGGGGAAACGCACTATACTACTTATTTTGTATTAGGATTACCAGGTACTTTTTAACACGACTACATATGACACAAGAAAGTGGTTTACTAAACTACCGATTTAAAATGTGGTTTGACGAGCATGACTATATTTAATACTCTGCTAACAATTGGTGGTATATAAAATAGTCCTAATTAAGCAGAATGCTTTATCACAATCTTATTCGCAGTGTACCCCTCACCCTCTACTAATCCAATGAGCTCGGTCTAATTTCAACCCGAGGTAATTATATTCATTGTATCATTTCTGAATTACCATATTCCTAAATTAATCAAATATTATTTCCTTATCATTTCGTTATATTTTCTTTACTTATTTGTTATTTCGACATTAATTGTTCAGTTATGTATCATCATTCATAAAGTTCATTAAGTATCATTTCCGTATCATTTCGGTATATTATTTTGATATTCAATTGTTCAGTTATTCCAATTACGTATTATTTCGACATTATTTTGATATTACTTCTATGTGTATATTATTTTGCCTGTTCGTTTCTTATCTGTTCAGACCTGATGAAGGCCATGTTGGCCGAAAGCTTGCCATAATAAAAAGGACATGATCGAGAGCTACGTCAGCTTCATTTCATTTATTTTCTTCCAATGTGTACTAAAATGAAGCACTGCACACGTTTTGTGAGGGGACATCTTTCTCTCTCTCTCTCTCTCTCTCTATATATATATATATATATACATAATATAAAATGAAAGAATTTCAAACAACTTTGGCAATTTCTTTCATTGTATTTTCCCTTATTCTGACTTATGCATGTATTCAGGCTTTTAGCTGGGATCCAACTGCGGCACGCGGCTTCTCATTGTTCATTAACTCATCTGCACCAAAACAAAGGATCAAAAAGGGTTGGAAATCTGTCTGTCCGTCAATTGGATTCGATCACGCCTAACTGCTGGCCCGCCTCTGTGGTCTAGTGGTTAAGGCATTGGCGTTCTAAGCCAGTGACCCGGGTTCGATTCCCGGCCGAGGCATTTTTTCAACCTTAGATTCAAAATGGATGACAGCTCTGGGGAACACTGAGAGAGCTACGCAATTATTATCCTCCCATTTTCATTTCTTTCAAAATATATATATGTATGTATAGGCACTCACGAAGAGTGTGACTTCGCCTTTCATTTTGAGAGCTATGCTCCGTTTTCTTTTAAAATCTATGATTTTATTTTTTATGGCATTTTACTACCAACTCTGATTCCTGTATTTTCCAGATGCCACGCAGACTAATTTTCACTTATATATATATATATATATACTGAAAGAAATGAAAATGGAAGAATTTCTTTCAGTGTTTATTATTTACAAGGGAGTTGCCAAAGTTGTTTGCATTTGTCAAATTTCTTTCTATATATATATATATATATATACACACACATACATACATACATACATACATATAAAGCACCCAAATGAAAAAAATAAACAAACAACACCTGCTTTTGATCCTTAATTATAAGACGAAAACTGGAAATGCCTCTGGTTTGTCATAGATAATTATCCTTACTATAATCATTATGTCAAGATTATAAGCTCTTCATCCTTTCCAATCTCTGTATCTTAAGTATGTATATATGCAAAATAAATGTTTTTTGTTTGATTCTTTCTTCATTTCAAAGGTATTGGTTTATCGATGGCATACATGACTCAGTTGGTGGCGTTGAATGACTTTTTTCCTAGAAGTTTCATAGTGATGAACTCCTTGACGGAGATTGGCAGCACGCTTGGTGTTGTCTTCATACCACTCGTGATCGAGCGATGTAATGAGGCTTACGGCTACAATGGAGCTATGCTGATTCTTGGTGGAATCTTGCTTCATCTATTAGCAACAGGTGCTACCATCCAACAGCCTCGACCTGATCATAAAGGCAACAGGATTGACGGTATCAACAACTCCGAAGGTCACACAGAAGATTCGGAAGGATGCTTATCGTCAAAGTCGCAGACAGGACCAAGTGACTCGAAACCTGTATTCCAAAGGAGATTGCCACATCAACGTCACTTCGACAGAGAGATCGTGAAACAGATTCGTTTAAGGACGATGGTCAAGAACTGAATACTTCTTCGGATACATGCCCACTTTTGGACGACGAAGTGACTCAAGTGACAGAGAAGAATAGTGACCAGAAAATGTGCCAGGTTAAAGAAAATGAGTCTAAAGGTGGCCAAAGAAAATACCATCCGGCTATAAAGTGGTTCCTTGACTGCATCTTTCTCCGTGAGCCACTTTTCACCCTCTTCCTCCCTGCAAATGTGCTTTCACAGTACGGTTTGTATTCCTGGAGACTGTTTCTTGTACCTCACGCGGAATTCAGAGGCCTAGTCAGCTCAGAAGCTGTCCTCATGTCCACAGTGGGCGGGATTGGCGCTCTGGCTGGTCGTATCCTACTGGTGATAGCTCTCCATTTTGGCGCGGATCCTATTCTTCTCTACACCATCAGCAGCGCTGTCATTGCTGTGACCTTTCTTGTTGATCCTTGGGTAACATCATTCTGGAACATGCTGGTGACCGCGTTTCTTCAAGGTTGGACCTTGTTCGTCAACTCTGCAATGTGGGCCGCAATATGCAAGTTGGCGACCTCCCCTGCAAACTTCAAACTCGCATGCGGTTACACCGCTCTACTCAACGGAATTGGGGGAAATGCCGGAGGTTTTATATCAGGTGCATTAATCTTAACACGATTAAAATATATGGCATCAAATAGCTCTTTCTGTCTAATCTTAGTGCGCTGGTGCAATATAAAGACTTGATGTTTCTGCTCTTGTTGTTTTTCAGGATAATGGAATAATATTCTTGCATAACATAATATCTCAACGGAATGTAATGAAAGAGATTCGAAAGAAGAAAAAGAACACAGATTTAAGGATGATGTCTTTTAAAGAACTGTTAATTCCTTCCAAAAGTAGAGAGGAAGAATGAACTAATTTCGTGAATATGACTTCTCATATCAATGAAATAGCTTGAATTTAAAGCCCCCAAGAAGATTAACGCGTATGGTTAGATATTGAATTACCAAGCAAAAGCAGAATACCATTCTGATATTGCATAAATTTAAGGGGAATGTTCCAACCTTCATGATCTATACCGTTACGGAAGTTTCATTTACACGCACACTCTAAAATAGTTAATTACTGGCAGCAGAGTTGCCAGTAATGATTTACTGTATTTTTTTTTTTACAGTGTTATACATTTTATTCCACGATAAGATTTGTAAACAGTATTCAAATAAAGTATTTAGCTGTAAATGATACAACTACTAGTAACTCCTTGATTTTAATGTATAATTTACGGAATCTACAGTAAATTACTGGCAACTCTGCTGCCAGAAATTTACTGTAAATTCCAACAGCATTTTTCATGTCTTTTGAACAGAACATGTGTTCCTAAAAACTGATAACTATGCATTTGCCTAGGACTAGCTGATAAGTAGAAATAAAGTGATTTCTTTAAAGCAAAGCTATTCAGTGTTTCCTCTGCAAATTGGCACCGAATGATTTCATTTTATACTACTATACACATGAACACGATTGTATGGAAACGAATCAAATGCATGTCATGTATGTATGTGGGCCTAACACTGAGCAGAAGTGAATGAAAATTGCAAAATCTCTTTGAAATATCAGCATTTTTAAAAGACTAATGGAATATATTCACCTTGCGAATTTAGATAACAATCATGATCAAAATGAAACGTTATAATTGATTTCCTCTTAATAAAGACGAAACAAGAAACTGATTGGAAATGGAATAAAAACAAATTGTCTTTCTGCTCATTTATAATTTGTACTTCCTGGCATTTCGGAAAAGTGTCTCGTTTTACTGACACTTGTTTTTTTGCTATGAATACTGCTGTTTGTGGAAGCTCAGAATAAAGGGGTGGGTATGGGAGGACGCGCGGACTACGAAATACAGTAGACATTGTGGAGAAAGTCATTATCTCATGTCTTAATTTATATTTTATTTCTTGCAGGTGCCATATTTGACGCGACGCAGTCATACACCAAGGTCTTCTTGTGTGTAGGAGCTGTCCACATCATCATCGTCATCGATCTCATTGTCTGCATGGTCGTCGTCCGGTTCAAGAGAAGAAGACAAACCTAGCATGTCTAGCTGGGTATGCGAAGTTACTTAATAGTACCACTGATTTCGAAGACAACATATTAATTCACCGCGAAAATAGCAAAACAATGGAGTTGCCTTGATTCAATATTATGGGAGACCTGCTTGTTTTTTTCACTTTGCAAAAACATCTAACGGTCAAGTAATTGTAGTATAGATAGATGTCCGTTTCTCCGTGATCGCCATCTGCGTCGGCGGAGAAGGCAAGCCTAGCATACATAAAAATAGTAGGCTTGATGGAGGCATAATCGTACACCCCCCCCCCCTCAAAAAATCAATCCCTCTTTTTTCTTGTTTTTTCTTACTTTTTACTGAAAATTTCCAAAAATTTCACCATAAGTGTGGACCAGGGGGGTGTTTCACAAAGACTAAGATTGACTCAAATCGCCCTTAACTATGGCAGGCCTTTCGTGCCACAGTTTGCTTTCACCATCGGTCTCTCAAGGGATGCGCAAATCATTGTCACAAATTTGAAGAATTTACATTTTTTGCTTTCTTCATCAATGAACTATAAAAATTGTCAATTCGGCAGATTTGTGACCATGATTTGCAAATCCTTCGAGAGATCCATGGTGAAAGAAAACAGTGACATGAATGGCCAGCCATGGTTAAGTGCGATTTTAGTCAATCTTAGTCTTTGTGGAACACCCCTGAGATCGTAAAATTCCAATTCTAAAACTACAAAAGCTCCAGCTCGGTCACTTCGCTCTCTACGTATTCCCTCCAATATTGAACATATTCTGCCCCCCCCCCCCCGGAAAAAAGGCCTAAGTAAGGCCTTGGATGGAGGAGAAATCGTAAATATGAAAACATGATATCTAGCAAAGAGCTCCAATAAACCCAACCCATTAGCTACTGTAAGGAATTGAGAATTCAGTAGTCAACTAGTGATAGCCACACTGCTAAACTGACTCCAGATCAATTTTTGCTACTTTGGAATAACCTGTGACCTACTGAATTTCCTTATTCTCATAAACTTAATACAGTAAAAAAAAAGCCCACCGCACAACATACGATCTGTCAGTGATTGAATTTGGAAGAAAAAAAACACACCATTATAAGAACGTTCAAACATCTAAAATCTTAATGATCAGGTTCTTTTGTAATAGTTATGTGAAAACTATAGTAAAGAATTCGGGCTATTGCGAGCCTCCTTGTAGGAAGAAAAGTGAAGTCAATTCCAAATCGTGATGACGTCATAGCAGTCGTGTGATTGGCTTCGATTTGAAGCCGGTTTGGTCTTTACTCCGACTGAAATCAGTTTGTGTAGGTATCATATTCTAGTTAATACGTCGCCGGACTGTAGTTCACACGATGCGCGGTTCGAGTCCCAGTGTCTTTCCACAAGAAATTAATCTACACAATTGCAATTCTCTACCCGGGTATAGTATATGGGTACCCGGTAGGAAGAAATTCCTTGAAATGCTAGAGCGCCTTAATCTTGTTTTGCTAAAACCGGGGTAGTAACGGTGCAGCACCATTAGTCTGACATTATCATTATTATATTCTCTCTTGTATTTCTACACTTTTACTTCTTTATCTTACTCTGCACCTAAAGCACTCTACAGGGCGGTTAGGGAGCATTATAAATTATATGAATTCTTATTATTATCATTGTTTTAAGCGCCAGAAAATGTTTTGAATTATTATTATTATTATTATTATTATTATTATTATTATTATTATCATTATTATCATTATTATTATCATTATTATTATCATTATTATTATTATTATTATTATTATTATTATTATTATCATTATTATCATTATTATTATCATTATTATTATCATTATTATTATTATTATTATTATTATTATTATTATTATCATTATTATCATTATTATTATCATTATTATTATCATTATTATTA
This sequence comes from Echinometra lucunter, assembly GCA_029962745.1. Taxonomy (NCBI): domain Eukaryota; kingdom Metazoa; phylum Echinodermata; class Echinoidea; order Camarodonta; family Echinometridae; genus Echinometra; species Echinometra lucunter. The sequence goes on along the minus strand of CM057163.1, from coordinate 917,646 downwards.
TTATTATTATTATTATTATTATTATTATCATCATCATTATTATTATTATTATTATTATTATTATTATTATTATTATTATTATTATTATCATTCTTATTATTATTATTTTCATCATTATTATTATAATCTGGAATGGTATCTCTTCAGTCTGAAGTCCATCAATGCAAATAGTCATGCTTCATCTAAACTTGCCATTAAAATGCCGAATTTTGTTGATGTTATGTAATCATTGCAATACCTATCTTTCTCTTTACTCTTAGCCCATGCCCCATTTCTTTTCTTCTGTCATGTCTGTTTTACCTGTATGATGTAGTTTAGTCTTATCCAAATCAAGCCCCATTGCTTTGCGCCTTCTTCACGTTTTTACAGATATGTTATTACGTACGTATTATCGAATGATTCGTGTGATGATATTTATGGAAGGAAAATAATGGGAAGAAAATATATGTTAAATGAAAACGAAACGAATTCTATACTTTGGTATTATTGGTAAGATACCCAGAGTTCTCTTCAGCGTGTTATTCTATCTTGATAATTATCTGACAATGATATTGTACTCTACTGTATTTTCAATTTAATTCAATTTATTATTTTCACGACAATACAAAAATATGAACAAGATAAAAAGGACAGAATTAAATGAAATGCATATCATCATGGAGGAAGCCAACAAGAAGACAACAGTCTTGGAAGCGTTGCCTCCCAACATATCACAGCAAATTGAAACAGTTAGTATGGATTAGTGAATTTGTTAAGAAAAGTAGATGTATATTTCGACTAGTTCAGTTCCGTTTCCGTAAAACAAAGACAGAAGATGAAATAAATGAGCATAATGCATATGAAAATTGAATAATATTGTGTATACTTAGAAGGAAATAAATCAAGCCTGTCCCTACTATTTTGAGATATACATTTAAAGGAATAAAACGACACTGATTTTTTTTTTCTATTTTTCCCCTATTTTTTGTAAAGAACTCCGCAGTTTAGGGCCAATGAAAAAAAAAAGAACATGTTTGTACTTTTGGAAAGTGAAAATCATCGGCAGATTGAGCTTGATAAGAACAGAAATTAAAATTGAGAGGAAACATAGCTCAGCAATATAGAGGGAAGTAAACGGTTTTTACATTGATCCAATAAACATGACATCATACAGGTTTGATGACTTTAGCTTTAAAGGGAATAAAGAAGCATTTTCCACTCAAGTGACCAAGCATTCTGGCATACAATTTTCTTATTTTTTTTATAATGAATGAAAGGGGAACAATCTCGATACAGCTTAGGTATTCCCCTTGCACCTGGCCACCCCCCCCCCCACAAAAAACATAGATTTTTCTAAAAAGTGTAACTGAAGTTTATTGCAGTTTGCACTTCTCATTTGTTTCTATGTTACCCTTTTTACGAACAATTTGTTGAAACATGTATTTCATACTGATGCCTAAGATGCCTGATAGTCACCGTCCTGACATTCATGTCAAACTAAATATTCATGTACGATGTGAGTGACGTTTCCCTACAAATATATACCTTCAGACCATTTTGTCCAAGACAGAATCCAAGGTGGAAATCATGATAACTTGCCGAGTTTTATTTCAGTTGAACCTGAATTTCAAATCAGTCATGTGTTCTCCAGATCCCCTGATGAATATTTCCATGAGTCGAAAAACACTGAACAAAATGCATACTGTGAAATCGCCTCTTTGGGGAGCCGTGACCTTCTAATATATCATTACATAGTTAAAACAATCGTTACAAGAGAAAATTGCTTAATTCTTCTTCTTCTTCTTCTTCCTTTCGCTCGCTCACTTCGCTCCTCGCATTTTAGGCCTAATTGTATATGCCAGTTATATTATTAATAAATATTTAATAAAACGAAATTGTTTTGCATCTTGCGTCTCCATCTGATGTTAAAGCATTCTTCTATTCATGAATATAATCATAATTATGGTAGTAATATTGTTGCAAGCAATCGAGCGGCAGGTTTAGCGAAGAATAAAAAAAAAAAAAACTTTCGGGAAATAACGGCCTGTGTCGGATGCCTATTTTTTTTTTCAAACACTAGCTGAGAACGGAAGATGCCCTTAAGTTACTAAAATCATAAGCATAAAGTAAAATATATCAAAACTTGTTCTCAGTATACAAATTCCATATTTTTTCTGGCTCGCTTGCTACGCTTGCAATTAAAATTTTGAATCAAAATGCTTTCGGGCAGTAAGCACTCATTTCTCAGCAGTGAAATACCTGAATATCATATTTTTTGACGAAACTCCCCCTTTTTTTTTATAAACAAATGTTTTTGGTCGGCCACTCGTTTCGCTTAGGCGCTCGTATAGAGACAAAGAGTTTAAAACGGCAAAGCGAATTGCCCATATTGAGTCACATTTGGGAAACAGGTTACTGAATATTTCATATTATTCTTTTATATCCAGTATAGGCTTTTATTCACTCATTAAAAATAACACTTCTATCGTGAAATAGAATGTACTTTTATCCTCGCTCGTTATCTATTTGAATACAGGATTGTTTCCGAAAGCAGACGAATTCAACAAGAGACGTAGCCGAATTCATAATTTTTAGATATCTTATAGGCCCACAGTGTATTTTGAAGAAAAGAAATGTACAGTTTCCTCCCTCGGTAAGCTTGCTCATAGATACAGGATGGCTACAGGAAGCAAACAAATTTGGCGAGTGAGGTGACCGAGTATATTTCTAAATATTTTAGGCCTACAGTGTATTTTGATGATGAAAATTCCGATCTACCGTCATTTTTTTCTCGCTCGCTTCGTTCGCTCGTGATATTTAAATACCTGTTGGTACCGGTTAGCTAACAACCAGCGAGGTGGCAAATAAAATCATATTTTGGCAGCGATGCGAATAGATATACGCTACCCAGGCTACTATATAGGCCTGTTGTGTATTTGAAGCGAAAATAAGGATGTTTTCAGAAGTGCCTTGTACTGGCTTTTTGAAGCTCGTTCGAAAACCTAAAAACAGAATGGTTCATAATCTTTCAAGAAGATTTAGTGTCCCCCCCCCCCCCTCCCCATTAAAGAAATGACAGAAAAAGAAAAAACTCTTGACGACCCTTCAAATTCCATCAAAAAGTATTCCTTTGCAGTTTCTTCAATTTCGCGCAAAATGACTCACTATTATCATTCAAAGATCAAAGCCCGTCAAACTGTAAAATATCTCTAACCCCAGAGCTTCAGGGGGCTCTGCCCCCTGGACCCCCACCGGGCCGTCGCTTTTGGATCCCACCGCGTAGTCAGGGAGCCCGATGGGCGGGCGGGCGCCCCCCCCCCCCCAAGGAAAAAAAACGCCCCAAAAAGATATTTAAAAAACGTGTGCGAGAAAAGAAAAAGGTTAGATAATGTAGGGAGAGAAGGAGCATACAAGAAACCATGACAAAGAAACGCCGGAGCTTCCGAAGTTTGTGTATACTAATGGGGTGTTGCAAGAAACTTGCAATTGATTGCAACTCAAGTTTCTTGCCTTGCAACACGCCCTAAATCTTTGACGTTCTGAAATTAAGTAAAATGAATAATAAATATTCTAAATCTTGCTGAAAAGCACATATGCACTGCATGGATATGGCTAGAAGGGATCGAACAAACACTAAAGCCGTTTGTTTTTTGTCATATTCCAAATATGAGAATATTTTGAAGAACAATCTTTCCAAGCGCCATTTGCATTATAGTATTCTTCCAAATCGACATAATAAACATAGGAAAAAAGTCAAAATTGGCTCTTCACTTCCATGTCCTCGCCAAGACATGCCATAACCATGATAACTGAAGCTTCTCCGGAAGGTGAAAATTATCATCAATAACCGTTTTCATTCTCCTTTTTCTTTTTTTGTTTTTGTTTTGTTTGTTGTTTTTTGTTCTCAATTTGAAGATGTACATTTTGCATTTCAGGATTTCATAATTGTACTCTCCGCCATTCTTTACTGTCTTACGTTATCATTTCATTATTATTCAATCAACTTGGAAAATATTATGGAGTTCACATAGAAATTAATTATGACGTCGTGTCGTATAGAGATTGGGTCATGCTAATCAATAGGTGTCTTCTGATGTATGGGTTTAATACAAGGACATTATATCGAATCTATATGAGATTAAAACTGCACTTATGTCGTCAAAAAACTTTGGGGGGCTTGAGCCTGGAGAATACTTGAATTTGTTTACCCTTAATGCAAGTTACTTGACCTTTTAAGGCATATTTTGACGTCTTTCATTTCATTACATTTCATTTTATCACGGAGAGACTTGCTCCAGCCAAATATGCATGACTATTTTTTCCAGCAAGTTAAGTTTGTCTTATTATTGGTGGTACAAATACATTGCTGCTGCCTGGCTTGCAGGGTATAGTTCTATGTTATAACGTTACCCGCTGATAATACCCAGTTCATCACGACAGCGATACGTTCGTATAATTTTGCAAATATTAACTGCTCACAGAATGTTAACCGCAATGATTAACATTTTGACTCGATACTGATCACACGCTAAGTCTGGCATTGGCAATATTGTGTGAAAGAATAATATCGTTGGACTCAAAAGGAAAATTATATAATTTCACAGTGTTTGAATGTTTATGCTGGTATCTGCTGGTAAACAGCAGCAGCAACAACAATAACATCATGATTTTGATCAGCTATTGCTTGAACTGTTGAATGGTTTATTGTACATACGGTACGTTTTTGTATCGAGATGAAGACATGAAAGAAATAGCATATCTTTTGCGATGAGATGATTCATTTCATTGCTGCTCCGTTTTTCCGGAACCTATTTCCTCCTAATATCGGTGAGGTAGATACTTTGGATTGCTTGAAATCAAACTTGAAAACGGTCATCCTTTCTCTCTTAGTTAGTTTCATCATGCGCCTTGGAATGTTTTTGGTGCGATATAGGTATATGGCGCAATACAAGACAGTATATGTGTTATGACATCACTTAAGAATAGTAATTCTGATGATTCTGACGGGTTACTCTTTTATCATGGAGAGTATTCTTTGTATTCGCAACACATATCAGACTGAAATGACCATGTGCGTCAATCCGTTCCATAATTTCCGATGGACTCTGTCCAAAAACTTGCTGTCAAGACCAGTTGGTAACAATAAACTATTGCTTATTTTCAACAATTTTCCTCGCTTCCGACACCCATTAAATGTTATATATTCATCACCATTTTCTTGCTTGTCTCTAAGAATATTAGACAGTAAGAAAAATGATCATTTGAATTATGATTTGTACAAAGCAAAATATTCGTGTACAGTGATACTGTATCAAGATGAAAGCATGATACCAAAAGGAGCATAAACAAAAGCACCTAAACCCAAGTGCCGAAACGTTACAGTTTATTTATTTATTTATTCACGTTTTCTTTATAAAAAAAAAGGCAGGGTGGTCCCACTCAGAGCCACAGATGGCCTGCTTTACAAGGGAGCCCTGCTATAGAACAAAGTACAACAAATACAACGTAATTACAATGAACTCTACTTTGCTCATTTTGAGCCCCCATAAATAATTTTAAAGAAGACCACTCATTTTATCTGTCGGATAATGATACAACAGTATTTCCTGCTCTAGACATTCCTAGTTCATCCTTTTTTTGTTTTTAAAACGTCGGCAATTTAAGTTACCTTGATTCAGGGGCCTTTCTTTGCTTGAACAAATAAAGCAGTCTCGCTTGTCTATAATATGAGATTATTCTTAGATTTTTATCTCATATTCCATTGAAGGAAGATCTTAATGACAAACATAGATGTTTGTATGTTTCGTTTTATGCTGACAGACCTTCTGTACGGTCGTTGATTTGAAGGTGGTTTTCCATGTATTGAAATGTGTCATCTTCTGTGATTGGCTGCTTTGAAGATGCTAACCTCTGAAGACTTGTACGAGTGTTATGTAATAGAACTCCTAAATGATACAAATAATAATGAAGTATAACTAGAATTCCATTTAATAATAAGAAGTAAAAGTCGAAGAGGTCCCGCCCTTTATGATCTTCTCACATTGTTTCGGTTTCCCTCCCTGATTCACTGAAGCTGATAGACGGTTGCTTTTGTGTCTTCTCATATTTCCTCCATGCGATATGTGCAGTATCCTTTAATGTTGTTCGCAAACAACTGTTTCAGAGCATTCAATGGAATAAAATGTCCGTAATGTACTTTGTACATTTCGTTTCCCTCATTTTTTTGAACAACACATTGTTTGACGGTTTACTATCGTGTGAAAGAATCAATTGTGATTACAATGAATGATAATTCTTTCAAACAACGCAAAATGATTTTTTTTATTTAAATAATCTTTTCACTTGGAAAGATGAATACAACTCGAGACGCCGGCCTTTTATGGCGGTTCGGCCAATACCTCATTTAAATTTTTAATTACTCTGAATTCCTTTGTGTGATTCCACTGCCTGAACACCTTGGATATGCTAACCTCTTCGACTTGTATTAGATTAAATAGAATTAAATAGAATTCTAATTATAATTCACTATTATTTGTATAATTTAGGAAATATACAATCCACCTGCCCTATAGTTCATTCTACCCAAAGACACCGAACTGCAACCTTTACCTTGAATTCATACGGCATGTTTAATGGTATATGTTTTTTTTTTCTATATCCGCAGTAATATTGCATATTTTCTCTCTATACAGTTTATGTTTTCCGTTGACGAAACTTCTCCACAACTGTGTTCGATCAGCCTTGAACTCGGGTCATCAAACTCTCCTTGAAAAATGCACACTTAGAGAAAAAAAAAAGGGGTTCAATTTTGCACCCTTTAAATGCAACACTGGGAGCTCCTTTATGGGTACAACTTTGCACCCTAAGAAGCGTTGTGAACTTTTAAGGGTGCAGTGAGCTACATTTTGCACCCTTAAGGATCTAGATTTGTTTCCTTTAGGGAAGTTGCAAATTTGCACCCTTTTAAATGCAAAAATTTCTGCACCCTGACGGGCATTTTCATGTAGGGTGCAAGATTGCACCCAAAAAGGTGCTGCCAGTCGTGCCAGTGTTGCATTTAGGGTGTAAAGTTGAATCTTTAATTCTAAGTGTGTGGAAGTGTGTGGATATGACTAGTGAGAGATTTGGGTTTCCTCTGAGTAATAATAATTTTGGATATTTCCCTAAAGGCCCTATCAAGGTAACGAGTGGCCTTTCAAAAACTAACTACAGCTGCAACAGTAAAGAGACTGTATTCAAAGTTATAAACCACAGTTCGAATGCATTTATAACGGTGTGCACAGAATGAAACCTTCGGGCAATGGCTTTCACGTGTGAGTGAATCTTTATTCATTCAGCTGCAGTGAATTAGAACCAAAATTCCAGGGACGGGGGTTATTCACTCTTTGGGGTTAATCTATATTGAAGAGCTTTCATAACAACATGGCGGATGAAGTGCAGGATTCGACGGACCGATGGAAATACGTCGTCCTCATCAGTTCGTTCTCCCAGCACATGCTTGTAGGGGCAGTCAATAAGTCATTTGGGGTCCTCATCCCTGACATGGCCATTCTTTTGATACTGGAGCGGCTGTACTCGGCTTCTTATGCAGTCTCCCCGTAGCAGGGATGCTTATGACAAGTGAGTAGTGTAATATCTGGGCACTGTCTTACAAAGAGTAGCAACGGATTCAAAACGATCGCAGCTTTGAGATTTTTGTGTACTTACGAGATAGGAGTTATTAAGGTCAATCTCAAAGTCGGGACTGATTTAAATCAATCGCAACTATAAGACGGGGCCTTGTTTTTCGAATGATAATAACAATAACAATGATGATGATGATGATGATGATGATGATGATAATAATAATATATTACATTTATATAGCGCATTCTAAGTGCTTAACATTGTTACTATTATTACCCCTGATCACTGGAACACACATGAGCATCGGTACAGTGGCGTGGCTAGGATTTCATTCGGGCGGGGGCGGTATTGAGCACGCGGAGCGCTCCCTAGGGGGGAGGGTGCAGGGAAGCTCCGACGTTTCTTTGTCATTGTTCCCTGTCTGCTCCCGCTCTTCTTACGTTCTCTTACCTTTTTCATTTCTTGCTCACCTTTTTTTCTTTTTTTCTTTTCAGTTTTTGGCGGGTTTTTTTTTTTTTTTGGGGGGGGGGGCGACCGCCCCCATCGCCGCCCCCCCCCCCCCCCCGGCTACGTGCCTGCATTGGTACCGGGCACGCCGGGAACGTTTTATTTTTTTGCCTCTTTTGTTCTCTTTTTTTTCTGTGTGGGAGGGTGGAATTGAAGCGAGACCAAGTATGGGAACGAGTACGATTATATCATTTTCTGCAGTATGAAAATGCCTTTATATGGAATCGTACTGAATACATTCAAAACATGAGGAACCCTTCTCATTTTACAAACGACTCTACTCACCCCCACTCCCCACTCCCCAATAAACAAACGAATAAAAAAGTGTCCATGCAGCGCAGTGGTGACCTGATGCAGTGGCAGATCGACGAGGGGGGGGGGGGGGGGGGGGGGGACAAAGGAGGCACGAGCCACGGGTGCCACTTTTAAGTGCCATAAAAAGCAAAGGCAAAAGCAAAACATTAAAAAGGGGATTAAAGCTTATTACCAAGTGAGGAAAGATGTCAAATTTCATTTTTTTGAAATATTTTTTCCTGTGATAATTTTATCATGGCTTTATATCATCAAGGTCACAATATTGTTTTAAGAAAAAGGAAAACATGCTTACTTGGAAAGTATGTTCAGGAAACCACAAGCCACGATCTATTTCTTGACGCAGTTTAAAACACGTGGGACTGCAGATAATCAAAATGCTCAATTTTTTGATAAATATCACTCCGGTTTTGGGACCTCAAATTTCACGTGTAAAAAATCAAATGAAATATTTTTGTGCTCTGATTATTTTTTTTCCGGTCTAGAAGCTATAAGGCGTGAGAAAAAGGGTGCCAGGCGTGTGAGTTGAGAAAGAGCCTTGGCATGTCTGCTCTGTGGAAGAATTACATAATTACATTAATACGAATGGCTAAGAAATTAAGAAGTGACCCCTTGAAAATCATTTATAGGGATTGGTTTTGTGATGTGAAAGGTGTGAAAGAGATACATATCCCGACACACTCTAATCGAGTAATGGGGTCGTTTGAAGCTAATAAAACACCACCGGCAAAGATCCAAACGAAAAATACTGTTTTTACACGCAAATTTAGGCTATGTACACATCGGAAATGAAATGAATATTATAAGGCAAAGATGGTAGGCAAATTCTCCATATCGCAAATACGAGATTCAACAGTAGAGGGCGATATTTCCCACACACGGCGCAGACCACAGAACTAGAAGTTCGTTGGCGCAGACACGGGCCTTTCCGGTTTCCATACAAAAGGGTCGAGTCTTATTAAAGGAGAAGTCCAGACGATTTCATTAAAATTACACTATAAAGCTTAACATTCATGCTAACAGACAATGCTACTTTCATTTATCAAAGTGATTTCTGTGATTTTTAAATACCGATTACGTGTTGGCTTTTTCACTCCGAATAATTGAATTTCCCACCGAAACCCAAATATGGTCACTGGTCGTGCGACTTAGGCCATGCAGTTGCACTGCGCATGCGCACTTATTCTCTGCACATTCTCTATGCAAAATGCCGATATGTCTAGCTTTTGGGTGTACAAATCACACCAGTTCTGTTCCAGAGAGATTTTTTTTTTTTGCAATCCCAAATCCCCTGACGGACACGGAGAGGTGTGCCTGATGGATTAATGATATTAGAACGGACAAATTCTACTACAAAACTTAGAAATTTTCGAGTCTAAAGAAAGTGTGCGAAGACCACTTCGATTTTTAAAGGAGAAGTCCAGACGATTTCATTAAAATTACACTGTAAAGCTTAAAATTCATGCTAACAGACAATGCTACTTTCATTTATCAAAGTGATTTCTGTGATTTTTAAATACCGATTACGTGTTGGCTTTTTTACTCCGAATAACTGAATTTCTCACCGAAACCCAAATATGGTCATTGGTCGTGTGACGTAGGCCATGCAGTTGCACTGCGCATGCGCACTTATTCTCTGCACATTCTCTATGCAAAATGTCGATATGTCTAGCTTTTGGGTGTACAAATCACTCCAGTTCTGTTCCAAAGAGAAGGGTTTTTTTTGCAATCCCAAATCCCCTGACGGACAGGGAGAGGTGTGCCTGATGGATTAATGATATTAGAAAGGATAAATTCGACTTCAAAACTTAGAAATTTTCGGAATGTCGTACACGCATATCGCTGGCATCGCCTGGCCTGCCTGCGCGTTTCCGTTTTACACCGTTGCCTAGGCATTTTGGCAAAAAAATCCTACAAGTGCTTTGGTGAAAGAGCCTAAGTCCTCAGCGCACATAGACGGCCAAGATATCCCCACTGCATGCACATAATACATTGTAATAACGTGCGCGAACGAGCTGAGCCCATAGAGTTATATATATTTCTCTATGACTGTGGCTGAGCCATGATCTTATCTAAAGGAGAAAAAAAAAACACAATGAAATACATGAGGAGAGAGAAGAAGATAGATGGAAGGAAGAACAAATAAAAACATACGGACAAAGGAGAGGATAGATGAGAGGAAAACAAAGAAATACATGAAGAAAGAACAGAGTATAGAGAATTCATTGTATCCGTGTTTTTTTTTTCTTTTATCTATACCTTTCCCTTTTCTTTATGGACTTCTAGGCCTATGGATCCATCTTTCTTTTTACATTTTTTTGGGCAATCTTCTCGTCTGTTTCTTCGCCTTCAGTTCCTTGAAGGCCCCTATTCCTTCTTTATTTTTTTCTTAGCTTATTCTCTCTGTACATGTACACGATCGCCGCACGCGTGCGCCGCTGTCGATAAGAGCTGAAAACAGAGAGATTCATATCTCTATGGCTGAACGAAAACTAGACTTTGAAACCAGCACGTTTGATGCAATTAATCGAAAAACTGCCTAGGCTACGGTGTAAAACGGAAACGCGCGGCCTGCCTGCGGTGCATCAGCTACGTCACTGGGCCCGGTTGCGAACTGTATTGTGGATGAAAATGGGCTCGTACTAGAACTACTGTTTATACAAGTTGAGTACTGATTACTCGGTAATCCTAGGGTAATCCTAGGGTAAAGTAAGACATTTTCTAGCTGCTGAATTTTTTTCTCTTTATGATCATGCTTACAGAAATCGCCTAGACTTATCCTTTAAGTTCCATGAAAATTATAGTTTTTGAGTGTAAAAAATGCAAGCAACAAATTCTGACGCTACCTGCATAGATCTATTAAAATCATCAGGAAAATTTATGAAACCTGAACAGTATTTTCGTCAAATGAGGTATACTGGTATGAAAGCCGAAAGAATTCTTGTCAAATCGTCGGTACTGGATTGTTATCTGCGCATGTGTTGACCTGCGCCCTCTACTGTTGAATCTCGTATTTGCGACAAGGAGAATTGTTTGAAAACTGGGCACGTAAAAATGGATGGAATACTGAAAACATCTTAACTGACCTAATTCCACATTAATGCTAATTTCATCTTTCCATGACAGAAAATGCTCTCGGGTCTTGCTTGTTTGTTTGTTTGTTTGTTTTTGTTTGTTTGGTATTTTTTTCCTTCGGGGAGGGGATGCATACTGTTCAGTATATTTCTTTATGACACTCATGATTATAGACCAATTTCACCTCCGGTTATATATTATGTATTTGGCCCTCTATCGGCGTCGCCATTGCTGCGGTGGACAAGCGCGCTGACCGCGATTGGCTCTGTGTACAAAATGAATGTAAGATATGAGATATGCCCCGATATTGTTCCATTCACTTTATTCTAGATCAATAAAATAAAGCATGGATACATGGGTACATGAGGTAAGACAATGGTCATATCTGACGGATGAAGGTATGATGTATTTTTGTACTTTCGATGGTTTTTCAACTTAGTTTTTTCAGTAAAAGTGATTGCAGCATAGGAGCCGTAGTAAACGGGAGCCCTAAATCTTACCGTGTTTACAAAGTCATGTTTTCACTCATGAAATTTTACGCCAAAGTACACAATGATAATGTTTCTTGACTTCAAAGTTCTTTCCGTTGATGTTTTTACTCACTGGCGACGAATTCCTTCTCATTGCTTACGGAAACCTGTGTAGGGAGTATGGTTTCTCACACAAACAGGCTTCATGAGTCAAAAGCGAGTGAATTTCGCACTCAGTTAGCTTCCAATTTTTAAACTTTCTCTAATTCTTGTGGCATTTGAGCACCGCACAGCCGCGACCTGAACTTCCCTGATGATTTCTCATTGCAAATATTAAAATAAATCTGCAGGTACTGGTCAAAATAGACAAAAAAATCGAACGAATGTACATAACGCACTATTGACTTACTATAAAAGTTGTACTATAAAAGTTGGAGCGCCCACTGCAGTATGTCGAACTGTGCCGAGCAGTCTGCTGCCCTCTTGCGTTGTGAAATTGGTCTATATCCATTGCCACTGTTAGGGATGGACTGGATTGAAATTCCGTCAGAGGATTCCGCTACAAATGACCTTCTGAGCAATAAAACCAGCCCTGCATGGGCCCACCCATTGACAGGACTTCGAACAAAAATTGTTTGCGGCCTGCGGGGAAACTCTCGGAACACAACCTCGCCCTTAGCCAACTAGATTTCAAACACTAAGGTTTGTGTAATAATTTCTTCCCCACCCCACCCCCCTTTTTAAAGGTCCTATAGTGGCACATGTGCTCCAATCTGACCGCGTGCGACCCCGTTCACTGGCAATCTTAGGAGCCTTGTTCGCTTCTCTCAGCCTCATCTTGAGCGGTTACACCAGATCGCTGGTATTGCTTGGAATATCTCTCTTTACACTCGGTAAGTTACATGAAGGTTTGAAATAATTATTAGTATTAAATAAAATCTGAAACAAATTTACAATGATGTTGCACTATTTGTAGATAACCAGATGCCATTAAAATGCCTCCGGTTATTATAGAGTCTGGGGCAAAATAGCCTTGTGCCAAAGAGAAATAGGTAACAAAATTACACAGCAAAACAATCGACAAATATATGTGTATATATATATATATATATATATATATATATGTGTGTGTGTGTGTGTGTATATATAATTGAGAGAATAATAGCGTAGCATTAATCAAAGTTCCCCAGAGCTGTCCTATAATTCTGGAAATTTTTGCAAAGGTCGAAAAAATGTCTCCGCCGGGAATCGAACCCGGGCCTTTGGCTGTGAACGCCAATGCCTTAACCACTAGACCACGGAGATTGGCCCGTGTTTTCGGCGATTCCAAATTCGCTTAACCGACAGACTGACAAATCTGCAACCCTCACTAATTAATTCCTTTGTCGGTGGCAGATGAGTTTCGAACAATGACCTGCTGCACACCTCAGCTGGATCCAAGTGAATGCTTTAGGATACATGTATATGCTGGAGTAATTAACATTTTGTGATCAGGTAACACATACAACAGCTTTGGCAACTCTCTTGGAAATAAATACATGTGAGACAATTGAGAGAATAATAGCGTAGCATGAATCAAAGTTCCCCAGAGCTGTCCTACCATTTTGGAAATTTTTGCAAAGGTTGAAAAAATGTGGTTAAGGCATTGGCGTTCATAGCCAAAGGCCCGGGTTCGATTCCCTGCGGAGACATTTTTTCAACCTTTGCAAAAATGAGGAGTCATATTAAAGAACTATTCAGAAGTACTATTTTCGTATCACAGTAACATAAATATTTTCATATCTATCTTTTTGAATTTGAGGTATGGTTGTGCAAAGGACTTTTTGGTTGCCCTTCTTCATATTCTAATTCACTCATGCGTGAAGTATGTATCATATGAGTGGTATCTAATGAAAGAAGAGAGTCTAAGCTTTACAAATATGTATTGTTTATTAATCATAATTGTGATTAAGATATAAATAAAACATCGATATATCTCGGTTTCGTTTTTCTGGGACACACTGTATATATATATATATATATATATATATAATGAAAGAATTTCAAACAACTTTGGCAATTTATTTCATTGTATTTTCCCTTATTCTGACTTATGCATGTATTCAGGCTTTTAGCTGGGATCCAACTGCGGCACGCGGCTTCCCATTGTTCATTAACTCATCTGCACCAAAACAAAGGATCAAAAAGGGTTGGAAATCTGTCGGTCAATTGGATTCGATCACGCCTAACTGCTGGCCCGCCTCTGTGGTCTAGTGGTTAAGGCATTGGCGTTCTAAGCCAGTGACCCGGGTTCGATTCCCGGCCGAGGCATTTTTTTCAACCCTAGATTCAAAATGGATGACAGCTCTGGGGAACACTGAGAGAGCTACGCAATTATTATCCTCCCATTTTCATTTCTTTCAAAATATATATATGTATATATATATATATATATATATATATATATATATATACTGAAAGAAATGCAAATGGGAGAATTTCTTTCAGTGTTTATTATTTACAAGGGAGTTGCCAAAGTTGTTTGCATTTGTCAAATTTCTTTCTATATATATATATATATATATATATATATATATATATATATATATATACACACACACATACATACATACATATAAAGCACCCAAATGAAAAAAATAAACAAACAACACCTGCTTTTGATCCTTAATTATAAGACGAAAACTGGAAATGCCTCTGGTTTGTCATAGATAATTATACGTACTATAATCATTATGTCAAGATTATAAGCTCTTTATCCTTTCCAATCTCTGTATCTTAAAAGTATGTATGCAAAATAAATGTTTTTTGTTTGATTCTTTCTTCATTTCAAAGGTATTGGTTTATCGATGGCATACATGACTCAGTTGGTGGCGTTGAATGACTTTTTTCCTAGAAGTTTCATAGTGATGAACTCCTTGACGGAGATTGGCAGCACGCTTGGTGTTGTCTTCATACCACTCGTGATCGAGCGATGTAATGAGGCTTACGGCTACAATGGAGCTATGCTGATTCTTGGTGGAATCTTGCTTCATCTATTAGCAACAGGTGCTACCATCCAACAGCCTCGACCTGATCATAAAGGCAACAGGACTGACGGTATCAACAACTCCGAAGGTCACACAGAAGATTCGGAAGGATGCTTATCGTCAAAGTCGCAGACAGGACCAAGTGACTCGAAAACCTGTATTCCAAAGGAGATTGTCACATCAACGTCACTTCGACAGAGAGATCGTGAAACAGATTCGTTTAAGGACGATGGTCAAGAACTGAATACTTCTTCGGATACATGCCCACTTTTGGACGACGAAGTGACTCAAGTGACAGAGAAGAATAGTGACCAGAAAATGTGCCAGGTTAAAGAAAATGAGTCTAAAGGTGGCCAAAGAAAATACCATCCGGCTATAAAGTGGTTCCTTGACTGCATCTTTCTCCGTGAGCCAGTTTTCACCCTCTTCCTCCCTGCAAATGTGCTTTCACAGTACGGTTTGTATTCCTGGAGACTGTTTCTTGTACCTCACGCGGAATTCAGAGACCTCATCAGCTCAGATGCTGTCCTCATGTCCACAGTGGGCGGGATTGGCGCTCTGGCTGGTCGTATCCTACTGGTGATAGCTCTCCATTTTGGCGCGGATCCGTTTCTTCTCTACACCATCAGCAGCGCTGTAAATGCTGTGACCTTTCTTGTTGATCCTTGGATAACATCCTTCCGGAACATACTGGTGACCGCGTTTCTTCAAGGTTGGACCTTGTACGTCAACTCTGCAATGTGGGCCGCAATATGCAAGTTGGCGACCTCCCCTGCAAACTTCAAACTCGCATGCGGTTACACCGCTCTACTCAACGGAATTGGAGGAAATGCCGGAGGTTTTATATCAGGTGCATTAATCTTAACACGATTAAAATATTTGGCATCAAATAGCTCTTTCTGTCTAATCTTACTTCGCTGGTGCAAGATAAAGACTTGATGTTTCTGCTCTTGTTGTTTTTTCAGGATAATGGAATAATATTCTGGCATAACATAATATCTCAACGGAATGTAATGAAAGAGATTCGAAAGAAGAAAAAGAACACAGATTTAAGGATGATGTTTTTAAAGAACTGTTAATTCCTTCCAAAAGTAGAGAGGAAGAATGAACTAATTTCGTGAATATGACTTCTCATATTAATGAAATAGCTTGAATTTAAAGCCCCCCTTAGAAGATTAACGCGTATGGTTAGATATTGAATTACCAAGCAAAAGTACAATACCGTTCTGATATTGCATAAATTATTTAAGGGGGATGTTCCCACCTACATGATCTATACCGCTACGGAAGTTTCATTTACACGCACACTCTAAAATAGTTCATAACTGGCAGCAGAGTTGCCAGTAAGATTTACTGTATTTTTTTTTCTTGTTTTTTACAGTGTTATACATTTTATTCCACGATAAAATTGTAAACAGTATTCAAATAGAGTATTTAACTGTAAATGATACAACTACTAGTAACTCCTTGATTTTAATGTATCATTTACGGAATTTACAGTAAATTACTGGCAACTCTGCTGCCCGAAATTTACTGTAAATTCCAACAGCATTTTTAAAGTAATTTGTATTTTCATTTTTCATGTTTTTTTAACAGAACGTGTGTTCCTAAAAACTGATAACTATGCATTTGCCTAGGACTAGCTGATAAGTAGCAATAAAGCGATTTCTTTAAAGCAAAGCCGCTATTCTGTGTTTCCTCCTCAAATTGGCACCGAATGATTTCATTTTATACTATTATACACATAAACACGATTGTATGGAAACGAATCAAATGCATGTCATGTATGTATGTGGGCCTAACATGAGCAGAAGTGAATGAAAATTGCAAAATCTCTTTGAAATATCAGCATTTTAAAAAGACTGATGGAATATATTCACCTTGCGAATTTATAACAATCATAATCAAAATGAAACGTTATAATTGATTTCCTCTTAATAAAGACGAAACAAGAAACTGATTGGAAATGGAATAAAAACAAATGGTCTTTCTGCTCATTTATAATTTGTAGTTCCTGGCATTTCGGAAAAGTGTCTCGTTTTACTGACACTTTTTTTTTTTTTTTTTTTTTTTTTTTGCTATGAATACTGCTGTTTGTGGAAGCTCAGAATAAAGGGGTTGGTATGGGAGGACGCCCGGACTACGAAATACAGTAGACATGGTGGAGAAAGTCATTATCTCATGTCTTAATTTATATTTTATTTCTTGCAGGTGCCATATTTGACGCGACGCAGTCATACACCAAGGTCTTCTTGTGTGTAGGAGCTGTCCACATCATCATCGTCATCGATCTCATTGTCTGCATGGTCATCGTCCGGTTCAACAGAAGAAGACAAACCTAGCATGTCTAGCTGGGTATGCGAAGTTACTTAATAGTACCACTGATTTCGAAGACAACATATTAATTCACCGCGAAAATAGCAAAAAGATGGAGTTGCCTTGATTCAATATTATGGGAGACCTGCTTGTTTATTTCACTTTGCAAAAACATCTAACGGTCAAGTAATTGTAGTATAGATAGATGTCCGTTTCTCCGTGATCGCCACCTGCGTCGGCGGAGAAGGCAAGCCTTAGCATACATAAAAATAGTAGGCCGGATGGAGGCATAATCGTACACCCCCACCCCCCCCCCCCCCCCAAAAAAAAAAAAAAAAAAAAAAATCAATCCCTCTTTTTTCTTGTTTTTTCCTCACTTTTTACTGAAAATTTCCAAAAATTTCACCATAAGTGTGGACCAGGGGGTGTTTCACAAAGACTAAGATCGACTCATGGCAGGCCTTTCGTGCCACAGTTTGCTTTCAGCATCGGTCTCTCAGGGGATGCGCAAATCACTGTCACAACCCCCATACATGCCCATGCGCTATCTCTACTTCCGCTTCCGGCTAGGTCAGCTATACTGCGACCGATCGCTCAGGGCCTGACCAAATTTTGACGGCGGTGTGAAAGCACAGCCGATCGGTCGCTGGGTACGGTCTCTGCGACTGTACCCAGCGACCGTACCTTGGTGTGAAAGCGGCATAAGTCTTTGTGGAACACCCCTGAGATCGTAAAATTTCAATTCTAAAAGTACAAAAGCTCCAGCTCACTCACTTCACTCCCTGCGTATTCCCTTTAATATTGAACATATTCTGCCCCCCCGGAAAAAAAGGCCTGAGTACGGCCTTGGATGGAGTAGAAATCGTAAATATGAAAACATGATATCTAGCAAAGAGCTCCAATAAACCCAACCCATTAGCTACTGTAAGGAATTGAGAATTCACTGGTCAACTGGTGATAGCCACACTGCTAAACTGACTCCAGATCAATATTTGCTACTTTGGAATAACCCGTGGACTACTGAATTTCCTTATTCTCATAAACTTAATACAGAAAAAAAAAAAAAAAAAAAAAAAGCCCACCGCACAACATACGATCTGTCAGTGATTGAATTCGGAAGAAAAAAAAAAGAAAAAAACCTTTATAAGAACGTACAAACATCTAAAATCTTAAACATCAAACTCTTTTGTAATAGTTATGTGAAACTAAAGTAAAGAATTCGGGCTATTGCGAGCCTCCTTGTAGGAAGAAAAGTGAAGTCAATTGCAAATCGTGATGACGTCATAGCAGTCGTGTGATTGTCTTCGATTTGAAGCCAGTTTGGTCTTTACTCCGACTGAAATCAGTTTGTGTAGGTATCATATTCTAGTTAATACGTCGCCGGACTATAGATCACACGGTGTGCGGTTCGAGTCCCAATTAATGTCTTTCCACAAGAAATTAATCTACACAATTGTAATTCTCTACCCGGGTATAGTATATGGGTACCCGGTAGGAAGAAATTCTTTGAAATGCTAAAGCGCCTTAATCTTGTTTTGCTAAAGCCGGGGTAGTAACGGTGGAGCACCATTAGTCTGACAGGCACGAGTGCAAGAACCATGGAACTGCAGTTTCCGGATTCATTCAAAAGCAGTCTAAAAACTTACTTGTTTAATGCGTCCTATTGATTATCATTATTATATTCTCTCTTGTATTTCTACACTTTTACTTCTTTATTTTACTCTGCACCTTGATCACTCTACCGGGCGGATAGGGAGCATTATAAATTATATGAATTCTTATTATTATCATTATTTTAAGCGCCAGAAAATGTTTTGAATTATTATCATTATTATTATTATTATTATTATTATTATTATTATTATTATTATCATTATTGTTATTATTATTATTATTATTATTATTATTATTATTATTACTATTATTATTATTATTATTATTATTATTATCATTATTGTTATTATTATTATTATTATTATTATTACTATTATTATTATTATTATTATTATTATTATCATTATTGTTATTATTATTATTATTATTATTATTATTATTATTGTTATTATTATTATTATTATTATGATTATTATTATTATGATTATTGTTATTATTATTATTATTATTATTATTATTATTATTATTATCATTATTATTATTATAATCTGGAATGGTATCTCTTCAGTCTGAAGTTTTAGGTGTCCATCAATGCAAATAGTCATGCTGCATCTAAACTTGCCATTAAAATGCCGAATTTTGTTGATGTTAATGTAATCGTTGCAATACCTATCTTTCTCTTTACTCTTAGCCCTTGCCCCATTTCTTTTCTTCTGTCATGTCTGTTTTACCTATATGATGTAGTTTAGTCGTATCCAAATCAAGCCCCATTGCTTTGCGCCTTCTTCACGTTTTTACAGATATGTTATTACGTACGTATTATCGAATGATTCGTGTGATGATATTTATGGAAGGAAAATAATGGGAAGAAAATATATGTTAAATGAAAACGAAACGAATTCTATACTTTGGTATTATTGGTAAGATACCCAGAGTTCTCTTCAGCGTGTTATTCTATCTTGATAATTATCTGACAATGATATTGTACTGTACTGTATTTTCAATTGAATTCAATTTATTTATTTTCACGACAATACAAAAATATGCACAAGATAAAAAGGACAGAATGAAATGAAATGAAATGCATATCATCATGGAGGAAGCCAACAAGAAGACAACAGTCTTGAAAGTGTTGCCTCCCAACATATCATAGCAAAGTGAAACAGTTACTATGGATTTGTTATGTTATCATTATTACATTACAACTCTATGTTATGCTTGCATTTCATTTTCTTTTGTCAATTATGTTTTCATTTACCATTCTATATCTTACGTTGTATTTGTTGTATTTGTTCTATAGCAGGGCTCCCTTGTAAAGCAGGCCATCTGCGGCTCTGAGTGGGACCACCCTGCTTTTTATAAAGAAAACGTGAATAAATAAATAAAATAATAAATGGATTAGTGAATTTGTTAAGAAAAGTAAGTTCCGTTCCGTAAATGAAAGACAGAAGATGAAATAAATGAGCATAGGCATATGAAAATTGAATAATATTGTGTATACTTAGAAGGGAATAAAGAAAGCCTGTCTCTACTATTTTAAGATATAAATTTAAAGGAATAAAGCGACACTGATTTTTTTTCTATTTTTTTTTTCTTATTTTTTGTAAAGAACTCCGCAGTTTAGGGCCAGTGAGAAAAAAAAGAACATGTTTGTACTTTTGGAAAGTGAAAATCATCGGCAGATTGAGCTTGATAAGAACAGAAATTAATATTGAGAGGAAACATAACTCAGCAATATAGAGGGAAGTAAACGGTTTTTACATTGATCCAATAAACATGACATCATACAGGTTTGATGACTTTAGCTTTAAAGGGAATAAAGAAGCATTTTCCACTCAAGTGACCAAGCATTCTGGCATACAATTTTCTTATTTTTTATAATGAATGAAAGGGGAAAAATCTCGATACAGCTTAGGTATTCCCCTTGCACTCCCCCCCCCCCCCCCCCACAAAAAACATAGATTTTTCTAAAAAGTGTAACTGAAGTTTATTGCAGTTTGCACTTCTCATTTGTTTCTATGTTACCCTTTTTACGAACAATTTGTTGAAACATGTATTTCATACTGATGCCTAAGATGCCTGATAGTCACCGTCCTGACATTCATGTCAAACTAAATATTCATGTACGATGTGAGTGACGTTTCCCTACAAATATATACCTTCATACCATTTTGTCCAAGACAGAATTCAGGGTGGAAATCATGATAACTTGCCGAGTTTTATTTCAGTTGAACCTGAATTTCAAATCAGTCATGTGTTCTCCAGATCCCCTGATGAATATTTCCATGAGTCGAAAAACACTGAACAAAATGCATACTGTGAAATCGCCTCTTTGGGGAGCCGTGACCTTCTAATATATCATTACATAGTTAAAACAATCGTTACAAGAGAAAATTGCTTAATTCTTCTTCTTCTTCTTCTTCCTTTCGCTCGCTCACTTCGCTCGCTCGCATTTTAGGCCTAATTGTATATGCCAGTTATATTATTAATAAATATTTTAATAAAACGAAATTGTTTTGCATCTTGCGTCTCCATCTGATGTTAAAGCATTCTTCTATTCATGAATATAATCATAATTATGGTAGTAATATTGTTGCAAGCAATCGAGCGGCAGGTTTAGCGAAGAATAAAAAAAAAAAACTTTCGGGAAATAACGGCCTGTGTCGGATGCCTATTTTTTTTTTTCAAACACTAGCTGAGAACGGAAGATGCCCTTAAGTTACTAAAATCATAAGCATAAAGTAAAATATATCAAAACTTGTTCTCAGTATACAAATTCCATATTTTTTCTGGCTCGCTTGCTACGCTTGCAATTAAAATTTAGAATCAAAATGCTTTCGGGCAGTAAGCACTCTTTTCTCAGCAGTGAAATACCTGAATATCATATTTTTTGACGAAACTCCCCCTTTTTTTTATAAACAAATGTTTTGGTCGGCCACTCGTTTCGCTTTGGCGCTCGTATAGAGACAAAGAGTTTAAAACGGCAAAGCGAATTGCCCATATTGAGTCACATTTGGGAAACGGGTTACTGAATATTTCATATTATTCTTTTATATCCATTATAGGCTTTTATTTACTCATTAAAAATAACACTTCTATCATGAAATAGAATGTACTTTTATCCTCGCTCGTTATCTTTTTGAATACAGGATTGTTTCCGAAAGCAGACGAATTCAACAAGAGACGTAGCCGAATTCATAATTTTTAGATATCTTATAGGCCCACAGTGTATTTTGAAGAAAAGAAATGTACAGTTTTCCTCCCTCGGTAAGCTTGCTCATAGATACAGGATGGCTACAGGAAGCAAACAAATTTGGCGAGTGAGGTGACCGAGTATATTTCTAAATATTTTAGGCCTACAGTGTATTTTGATGATGAAAATTCCGATCTACCGTCATTTTTTTCTCGCTCGCTTCGTTCGCTCGTGATATTTAAATACCCGTTGGTACCGGTTAGCTAACAACCAGCGAGGTGGCAAATAAAATCATATTTTGGCAGCGATGCGAATAGATATACGCTACCCAGGCTACTATATAGGCCTGTTGTGTATTTGAAGCGAAAATAAGGATGTTTTCAGAAGTGCCTTATACTGGCTTTTTGAAGCTCGTTCGAAAACCTAAAAAACAGAATGGTTCATAATCTTTCAAGAAGATTTAGTGTCCCCCCCCCCCCTCCCCATTAAAGAAATGACAGAAAAAGAAAAAACTCTTGACGACCCTTCAAATTTCATCATAAAGTATTCCTTTGCAGTTTCTTCAATTTTGCGCAAAATGACTCACTATTATCATTCAAAGATCAAAGCCCGTCAAACTGTAAAATATCTCTAACCCCAGAGCTTCAGGGGGCTCTGCCCCCTGGACCCCCACCGGGCCGTCGCTTTTGGATCCCACCGCGTAGCCAGGGAGCCCGATGGGCGGGGGGTCGCCCCCCCCCCCCCCAAAAGGAAAAAAACGCCCCAAAAAGATATTAAAAAATCGTGTGCGAGAAAAGAAAAAGGTTAGATAATGTAGGGAGAGAAGGAGCATACAAGAAACCATGACAAAGAAACGCCGGAGCTTCCGAAGTTTGTGTATACTAATGGGGTGTTGCAAGAAACTTGCAATTGATTGCAACTCAAGTTTCTTGCCTTGCAACACGCCCTAAATCTTTGGCGTTCTGAAATTAAGTAAAATGAATAATAAATATTCTAAATCTTGCTGAAAAGCACATATGCACTGCATGGATATGGCTAGAAGGGATCGAACAAACACTAAAGCCGTTTGTTTTTTGTCATATTCCAAATATGAGAATATTTTGAAGAACAATCTTTCCAAGCGCCATTTGCATTATAGTATTCTTCCAAATCGACATAATAAACATAGGAAAAAAGTCAAAATTGGCTCTTCACTTCCATGTCCTCGCCAAGACATGCCATAACCATGATAACTGAAGCTTCTCCGGAAGGTGAAAATTATCATCAATAACCGTTTTCATTCTCCTTTTTCTTTTTTTGTTTTTGTTTTGTTTGTTGTTTTTTGTTCTCAATTTGAAGATGTACATTTTGCATTTCAGGATTTCATAATTGTACTCTCCGCCATTCTTTACTGTCTTACGTTATCATTTCATTATTATTCAATCAACTTGGAAAATATTATGGAGTTCACATAGAAATTAATTATGACGTCGTGTCGTATAGAGATTGGGTCATGCTACTCAATAGGTGTCTTCTGATGTGTGGGTTTAATACAAGGACATTATATCGAATCTATATGAGATTAAAACTGCACTTATGTCGTCAAAAAACTTTGGGGGGGCTTGAGCCTGGAGAATACTTGAATTTGTTTACCCTTAATGCAAGTTACTTGACCTTTTTAGGCATATTTTGACGTCTTTCATTTCATTACATTTCATTTTATCACGGAGAGACTTGCTCCAGCCAAATATGCATGACTATTTTTTCCAGCAAGTTAAGTTTGTCTTATTATTGGTGGTACAAATACATTGCTGCTGCCTGGCTTGCAGGGTGTAGTTCTATGTTATAACGTTACCCGCTGATAATACCCAGTTCATCACGACAGCGATACGTTCGTATAATTTTGCAAATATTAACTGCTCACAGAATGTTAACCGCAATGATTAACATTTTGACTCGATACTGATCACACGCTAAGTCTGGCATTGGCAATATTGTGTGAAAGAATAATATCGTTGGACTCAAAAGGAAAATTATATAATTTCACAGTGTTTCAATGTTTATGCTGGTATCTGCTGGTAAACAGCCTCAGCAACAACAATAACATCATGATTTTGATCAGCTATTGCTTGAACTGTTGAATGGTTTATTGTACATACGGTACGTTTTTGTATCGAGATGAAGACATGAAAGAAATAGCATATCTTTTGCGATGAGATGATTCATTTCATTGCTGCTCCGTTTTTCCGGAACCTATTTCCTCCTAATATCGGTGAGGTAGATACTTTGGATTGCTTGAAATCAAACTTGAAAACGGTCATCCTTTCTCTCTTAGTTAGTTTCATCATGCGCCTTGGAATGTTTTTGGTGCGATATAGGTATATGGCGCAATACAAGACAGTATATGTGTTATGACATCACTTAAGAATAGTAATTCTGATGATTCTGACGGGTTACTCTTTTATCATGGAGAGTATTCTTTGTATTCGCAACACATATCAGACTGAAATGACCATGTGCGTCAATCCGTTCCATAATTTCCGATGGACTCTGTCCAAAAACTTGCTGTCAAGACCAGTTGGTAACAATAAACTATTGCTTATTTTCAACAATTTTCCTCGCTTCCGACACCCATTAAATGTTATATATTCATCACCATTTTCTTGCTTGTCTCTAAGAATATTAGACAGTAAGAAAAATGATCATTTGAATTATGATTTGTGCAAAGCAAAATATTCGTGTACAGTGATACTGTATCAAGATGAAAGCATGATACCAAAAGGAGCATAAACAAAAGCACCTAAACCCAAGTGCCGAAACGTTACAGTTTATTTATTTATTTATTCACGTTTTCTTTATAAAAAAAAAAGGCAGGGTGGTCCCACTCAGAGCCACAGATGGCCTGCTTTACAAGGGAGCCCTGCTATAGAACAAATACAACAAATACAACGTAATTACAATGAACTCTACTTTGCTCATTTTGAGCCCCCATAAATAAATTTTAAAGAAGACCACTCATTTTATCTGTCGGATAATGATACAACAGTATTTCCTGATCTAGACATTCCTAGTTCATCCTTTTTTTGTTTTTAAAACGTCGGCAATTTAAGTTACCTTGATTCAGGGGCCTTTCTTTGCTTGAACAAATAAAGCAGTCTCGCTTGTCTATAATATGAGATTATTCTTAGATTTTTATCTCATATTCCATTGAAGGAAGATCTTAATGACAAACATAGATGTTTGTATGTTTCGTTTTATGCTGACAGACCTTCTGTACGGTCGTTGATTTGAAGGTGGTTTTCCATGTATTGAAATGTGTCATCTTCTGTGATTGGCTGCTTTGAAGATGCTAACCTCTGAAGACTTGTACGAGTGTTATGTAATAGAATTCCTAAATGATACAAATAATAATGAAGTATAACTAGAATTCCATTTAATAATAAGAAGTAAAAGTCGAAGAGGTCCCGCCCTTTATGATCTTCTCACATTGTTTCGGTTTCCCTCCCTGATTCACTGAAGCTGATAGACGGTTGCTTTTGTGTCTTCTCATATTTCCTCCATGCGATATGTGCAGTATCCTTTAATGTTGTTCGCAAACAACTGTTTCAGAGCATTCAATGGAATAAAATGTCCGTAATGTACTTTGTACATTTCGTTTCCCTCATTTTTTTGAACAACACATTGTTTGACGGTTTACTATCGTGTGAAAGAATCAATTGTGATTACAATGAATGATAATTCTTTCAAACAACGCAAAATGATTTTTTTTAATTTAAATAATCTTTTCACTTGGAAAGATGAATACACCTCGAGACGCCGGCCTTTTATGGCGGTTCGGCCAATACCTCATTTAAATTTTTAATTACTCTGAATTCCTTTGTGTGATTCCACTGCCTGAACACCTTGGATATGCTAACCTCTTCGACTTGTATTAGATTAAATAGAATTAAATAGAATTCTAATTATAATTCACTATTATTTGTATAATTTAGGAAATATACAATCCACCTGCCCTATAGTTCATTCTACCCAAAGACACCGAACTGCAACCTTTACCTTGAATTCATACGGCATGTTTAATGGTATATGTTTTTTTTTCTATATCCGCAGTAATATTGCATATTTTCTCTCTATACAGTTTATGTTTTCCGTTGACGAAACTTCTCCACAACTGTGTTCGATCAGCCTTGAACTCGGGTCATCAAACTCTCCTTGAAGAATGCACACTAAGAGAAAAAAAAGGGTTCAATTTTGCACCCTTTAAATGCAACACTGGGAGCTCCTTTATGGGTACAACTTTGCACCCTAAGAAGCGTTGTGAACTTTTAAGGGTGCAGTGAGCTACATTTTGCACCCTTAAGGATCTAGAGTTGTTTCCTTTAGGGAAGTTGCAAATTTGCACCCTTTTAAATGCAAAAATTTCTGCACCCTGACGGGCATTTTCATGTAGGGTGCAAGATTGCACCCAAAAAGGTGCTGCCAGTCGTGCCAGTGTTGCATTTAGGGTGTAAAGTTGAACCTTTAATTCTAAGTGTGTGGAAGTGTGTGGATATGTCTAGTGAGAGATTTGGGTTTCCTCTGAGTAATAATAATTTTGGATATTTCCCTAAAGGCCCTATCAAGGTAACGAGTGGCCTTTCAAAAACTAACTACAGCAGCAACAGTAAAGAGACTGTATTCAAAGTTATAAACCACAGTTCGAGTGCATTTATAACGGTGTGCACAGAATGAAACCTTCGGGTAATGGCTTTCACGTGTGAATGAATGTTTTATTCAGCTGCAGTGAATTAGAACCAAAATTCCAGGGACGGGTGTTATTTACGCTTTGGGGTTAATCTATGTAATATTGAAGAGTTTTCATAACAAAATGGCGAATGAAGTGAAGGATTCGACGGACCGATGGAAATACGTCGTCCTCATCAGTTCGTTCTTCCAGCACATGCTTGTAGGGGCAGTCAGTAAGTCATTTGGGGTCCTCATCCCTGACATGGCCATCCTTTTTAATACTGGAGCGGCTGTACTCGGCTTCTTATGCAGTCTCCCCGTAGCAGGGATGCTTATGACAAGTGAGTAGTGTAATATCTGGGCACTGTCTTACAAAGAGTAGCAATGGATTCAAATCGATCGCAGCTTTGAGATTTTTGTGTACTTACGAGATAGGAGTTATTAAGGTCAATCTCAAAGTCGGGACTGATTTAAATCAATCGCAACTATAAGACGGGGCCTTGTTTTTCGAATTATAATAATCATAACAATGATGATGATGATGATGATAATGATAATAATAATACATTACATTTATATAACGCATTACTTGAATACTTCAAAGTGCTTTACATTGTTACTATTATTACCCCTGATCACTGGAACACACATGAGCATCGGTACAGTGGCGTGGCTAGGATTTCATTCGGGCGGGGGAGGTATTGAGCACGCGGAGCGCTCCCTAGGGGGGGGGGGGAGGGTGCAGGGAAGCTCCGACGTTTCTTTGTCATTGTTCCCTGTCTGCTCCCGCTCTTCTTACGTTCTCTTACCTTTTTCTTTTCTCGCTCACCCTCTTTTTCTTTTTTTCTTTTCAGTTTTTTGGCGTTTTTTTTTTTTGGGGGGGGGGGGACCGCCCCCATCGCCACCCCCCGGCTACGTGCCTGCATCGGTACCGGGCACGCCGGGAACGTTTTATTTTTTTGCCTCTTTTGTTCTCTTTTTTTTTTCTGTGTGGGAGGGTGGAACTGAAGCGAGACCAAGTATGGGAACGAGTACTATTATATCATTTTCTACAGTATGAAAATGCCTTTATATGGAATCGTACTGAATACATTCAGAACATGAGGAACTCTTCTCAATTTACAAACGACTCTACTCACCCCCCCCCCCCCCACTCCCCAATAAACAAACGAATAAAAAAAGTGTCCATGCAGCGCAGTGGTGACCTGATGCAGTGGCAGATCGACGGGGGGGGGGGGGGACAAAGGAGGCACGAGCCACGGGTGCCATTTTTAAGTGCCATAAAAAGCAAAGGCAAAAGCAAAACATTAAAAAGGGGATTAAAAGCTTATTACCAAGTGAGGAAAGATGTCAAATTTCATTTTTTTGAAATATTTTTTCCTGTGATAATTTTATCATGGCTTTATATCATCAAGGTCACAATATTGTTTTAAGAAAAAAGAAAACATGCTTACTTGGAAAGTATGTTCAGGAAACCACAAGCCACGATCTATTTCTTGACGCAGTTTAAAACACGTGGGACTGCAGATAATCAAAATGCTCAATTTGTTGATAAATATCACTCCGGTTTTAGGACCTCAAATTTCACGTGTAAAAAATCAAATGAAATATTTTTGTGCTCTGATTATTTTTTTTCCGGTCCAGCAGTTATAAGGCGTGAGAAACAGGGTGCCAGGCGTGTGAGTTGAGAAAGAGCCTTGGCATGTCTGCTCTGTGGAAGAACTACATAATTACATTAATACGAATGGCTAAGAAATTAAGAAGTGACCCCTTGAAAATCATTTATAGGGATTGGTTTTGTGATGTGAAAGGTGTGAAAGAGATGCATATCCCGACACACTCTAATCGAGTAATGGGGTCGTTTGAAGCTAATAAAACACCACCAGCAAAGATCCAAACGAAAAATACTGTTTTTACACGCAAATTTAGGCTATGTACACATCGGAAATGAAATGAATATTATAAGGCAAAGATGGTAGGCAAATTCTCCATATCGCAAATACGAGATTCAACAGTAGAGGGCGATATTTCCCACACACGGCGCAGACCACAGAACTAGAAGTTCGTTGGCGCAGACACGGGCCTTTCCGGTTTCCATACAAAAGGGTCGAGTCTTATTAAAGGAGAAGTCCAGACGATTTCATTAAAATTACACTATAAAGCTTAAAATTCATGCTAACAGACAATGCTACTTTCATTTATCAAAGTGATTACTGTGATTTTTAAATACCGATTACGTGTTGGCTTTTTTTACTCCGAATAATTGAATTTCCCACCGAAACCCAAATATGGTCACTGGTCGTGCGACGTAGGCCATGCAGTTGCACTGCGCATGCGCACTTATTCTCTGCACATTCTCTATGCAAAATGCCGATATGTCTAGCTTTTGGATGTACAAATCACACCAGTTCTGTTCCAAGGAGAAGGTTTTTTTGCAATCCCAAATCCCCTGACGGACAGGGAGAGGTGTGCCTGATGGATTAATGATATTAGAACGGACAAATTCGACTTCAAAACTTAGTAATTTTCGAAGCTAAAGAAGGTGTGCGAAGACCACTTCGATCCTGAATGTCGTACACGCATATCGCTGGCATCGCCTGGCCGCGCGTTTCCGTTTTGCACCGTTGCCTAGGCATTTTCGCGAAAAAATCCTACAAGACGTGCTCTGGTGAAAGAGTCTTAAGTCCTCAGCGCACATCAGCCAGGATATCTCTTCACTGCATGCATTTCATACATTGTTTGTAATAATGTGCGCGAACGAGCTGAGCCCACAGAGTTATTTCTGTATGGCTGAGCCTGATCTTATCTAAAGGAGAAAAAAAAAAACCAAAAACAATGCAATACATAAGGAGAGAGAAGAAGATAGATGGAAGGAAGAACATATAAAAACATAGGACATGGGAGAGGATAGATGAGAGGAAGAACAAAGAAATACATGAAGAAAGAATAGAGGATAGAATCTACAGAATTCTCTATTTCTTCGTGTTTTGTTTTTGTTTTTTCTTCTATCTATACCTTTCCCTTTTCTTTATGGACTTCTAGGCCTATGGATCCATCTTTCTTTTTACATTTCTTTGGGCAATCCTCTCGTCTGCTTCTTCGCCTTCGGTTCCTTGAAGGTCCCTTTTTCTTCTGTATTTCTTTGCCTTTTCTTTCATTTATTCTCTCTGTACACGTACACGATCGCCGCGTGCGCAGCGTTGTACGTGGCGTAGCCACTGATCTCTCCACAGACTAGAGATCAGTGGGTGTAGCTAGAGCTGAAAATAGATTCATTCTGGCTGAAACGAAACCTAGAATTTGAAACCAGCACCTTTGGTGCAATTAATCGAAAAACTGCCTAGGCTACGGTGTAAAACGGAAACGAGCCGCCTGGTCTGCCTGCGGTGCATCAGCTGCGTCACTGGGCCCGGGTGCGAACTGTATTGTGGATGAAAATGGGCTCGTACTAGAACTACTGTTTATATAAGTTAAATGCTGATTACTTGGTAATCCTAGGGTATGTCGTGTAAAGTAAGACATTTTCTAGCTGCTGAATTTTTGCTCTTTATGATCCATGCTTACGGAAATCGCCTAGACTTCTCCTTTAAGTTCCATGAAAATTATAGTTTTTGAGCGTAGAAAATGCAAGCAACAAATTCTGATGCCACCTGCATAGGTCTATTAAAATCATCAGGATAATTTATGAAACCTGAACAGTATTTTCGTCAAATTAGGGATTGGTTTAACCTAGCTGTATAGTATACATGGTATATTTTCTATGAAAGCCGAAAGAAATCTTGTGAAATCGTCGGTACTGGATTTTTATCTGCGCACGTGTTGACCTGCGCCCTCTACTGTTGAATCTCGTATTTGCGACAAGGAGAATTGTTTGAAAACTGGGCACGTAAAAATGGATGGAATACTGAAAACATCTTACCTGACCTAATTCCACAAATGCTGGTCTCATCTTTCCATGATAGAAAATGCTCTCGGGTCTTGTTTTTTTTTGTGTTTTTTTTTTTTGTGTTTTTTTGTTTGTTTGGTGTTTTTTTCCTTCGGGGAGGGGATGCATACTATTCAGTCTTATTAGATTTCTTTATGACACTCATAATTATATTCATTGCCACTGTTAGGGATGGACTGGGCTGAAATTCCTTCAGGGGATTCCGCTACAAATCGCCTTCTAAGCAATCAAACCAGCCCTGCATAGGCCCACCCATCGACAGGACTTCGAACAAAAATTGTTTGCGGCCTTCGGGGAAACTCTCGGAACACAACCTCGCCCTTAGCCAACTAGATTTTAAGCACTATGATTTGTGTAATAATTTCTTCCCCACCCCACCCCCTTTTTAAAGGTCCTATAATGGCACATGTGCTCCAATCTGACCGCGTGCGACCCCGTTCATTGGCAATCTTAGGAGCCTTGTTCGCTTCTCTCAGCCTCATCTTGAGCGGTTACACCAGATCACTGGTATTGCTTGGAATATCCCTCTTTACACTCGGTAAGTTAC
The DNA here is from genome assembly GCA_029962745.1 of Echinometra lucunter. Classification (NCBI taxonomy): domain Eukaryota; kingdom Metazoa; phylum Echinodermata; class Echinoidea; order Camarodonta; family Echinometridae; genus Echinometra; species Echinometra lucunter. Next base: position 886,331 of record CM057163.1, on the reverse strand, counting down.
ATGAAGGTTTGAAATAATTATTAGTATTGAATAAAATCTAAAACAAATTTACAATGATGTTGCACTATTTGTAGATAACCAGATGCCATTAAAATGCTTCCGGTTATTATGGAGCCTGGAGCAAAATAACCTCGTGCCAAAGAGAAATAGTTAACAAAATTACACAGCTAAACAATCGACAAATATATGTGTGTGTGTGTGTATATATATATATATATATATATATATGAGACAATTGAGAGAATAATAGCGTAGCATGAATCAAAGTTCCCCAGAGCTGTCCTACCATTTTGGAAATGTTTGCAAAGGTTGAAAAAATGTCTCCGCTGGGAATCGAACCCGGACCTTTGGCTATGAACGCCAGTGCCTTAACCACTAGACCACGGAGACGGGCCAGTGGTTTCGGCGACTCCAAATTCGCTTACCCGACAGATTGACAAATCTTCAACCCTCACTAATTAATTCCTTTGTCGGTGGCAGATGAGTTTCGAACAATGACCTGCCGCACACCTCAGCTGGATCCGAGCGAATGGTGTAGGATGCATGTATATGTTGGAATAATTAACATTTGTGATCAGGTAACATATACAGCAGCTTTGGCAACTCTCGTGGAAATAAATACATGTGAGACAATGAAGAGAATAATAGCGTAGCATGAATCAAAGTTCCCGAAAGCGGTCCTACCATTTTGGAAATTTTTGCAAAGGTTGAAAAAAATGTGGTTAAGGCATTGGCGTTCATAGTCAAAGGCCCGGGTTCGATTCCCGGCGGAGACATTTTTTCATCCTTTGCAAAAATGAGGAGTCAAATTAAAGAGCAGAAAATGAACTATTCAGAAGTATTATTTTCGTATCACAAATACTTTCATATCTATGTTTTTTTAATTTGAGGTATGGTTGTGCAAAGGACTTTTTGGTTGCCCTTCTTGGTATTGTTCTAATTCACTCATGCGTGAAGTATGTATCATATGAGTGGTATCTAATGAAAGAAGAGGGTCTAAGCTTTACAAATATGTATTATTTATTAATCATAATTGTGATTATAACATCGACACATCTCGGTTTCGTTTTTCTGGGACCCACTGTATATATATATATATATATATATATATATATATATACACACATATATATAAAATGAAAGAAATTCAAACAACTTTGGCAATTTCTTTCATTGTATTTTCCCTTATTCTGACTTATGCATGTATTCAGGCTTTTAGCAGGGATCCAACTGCGGCACGCGGCTTCTCATTGTTCATTAACTCATCTGCACCAAAACAAAGGATCAAAAAGGGTTGGAAATCTGTCTGTCGGTCAATTGGATTCGGTCCTAACTGCTGGCCCGCCTCTGTGGTCTAATGGTTAAGGCAGTGGCGTTCTAAGCCAGTGACTCGGGTTCGATTCCCGGCGGAGGCATTTTTTTAAACCCTAGATTCGAAATGGATGAGAGCTCTGGGGAACATTGAGAGAGCTACGCAATTATATATACATACATATATATTTATATATGTATATATGTATATGTATGTATATAAATGAACAGCACAAAAATGAACAGCACCTGCTTTTGATCCTTAATTATGAGACAAAAACAAATTCAAATTTTGTTTCTAGTTCATAGTGACTGATGCGTGAATGTAGTGTAAAACATGTAATAGGTGTCTTTCAAACGATTCTACTAAATTGTCATAAAATCTCATTGAACTATAGTGTATTTTACAGTTGCAAAGGCCACCTTTGAACATTACGTCTCATCCTGGAAATGCCTCTGGTTTGTCATAGATAATTATACTTACTATAATCGTTATGTCAAGATTATAAGCTCTTCATCCTTTCCAATCCCTGTATCTTAAAAGTATGTATGCAAAAATAACTGTTTTTTGTTTGATTTTTTCTTCCTTTCAAAGGTACTGGCTTATCGATGGCATACATGACTCAGTTGGTGGCGTTGAATGACTTTTTCCCTAGAAGTTTCATAGTGATGAACTCCTTGACAGAGATTGGCAGCACGCTTGGTGTTGTCTTCATACCACTCGTGATCGAGCGATGTAATGAGGCGTACGGCTACACTGGAGCTATGTTGATTCTTGGTGGAATCTTGCTTCATCTATTAGTAACAGGTGCTACCATCCAACAGCCTCGACCTGATCATAAAGGCAACATGATTGACGGTATCAACAACTCCGAAGGTCACACAGAAGATTCGGAAGGATGCTTATCGTCAAAGTCGCAGACAGGACCAAGTGACTCGAAAACCCGCATTCCAAAGGAGATTGCCACATCAACGTCACTTCGACAAAGAGATCGTGAAACAGATTCGTTTAATGAAGATGGTCAAGAACTGAATACTTCTTCGGATACATGCCCACTTTTGGACGACGAAGTGACTCAAGTGACAGAGAAGAATAGTGACCAGAAAATGTGCCAGGTTAAAGAAAATGAGTCTAAAGGTGGCCAAAGAAAATACCATCCGGCTATAAAGTGGTTCCTTGACTGCATCTTTCTCCGTGAGCCACTTTTCACCCTCTTCCTCCCTGCAAATGTGCTTTCACAGTACGGTTTGTATTCCTGGAGACTGTTTCTTGTACCTCACGCGGAATTCAGAGACCTCGTCAGCTCAGATGCTGTCCTCATGTCCACAGTGGGCGGGATTGGCGCTCTGGCTGGTCGTATCCTACTGGTGATAGCTCTCCATTTTGGCGCGGATCCGATTCTCCTCTACACCATCAGCAGCGCTGTCATTGCTGTGACCTTTCTTGTTGATCCTTGGATAACATCATTCTGGAACATGCTGGTGACCGCGTTTCTTCAAGGTTGGACCTTGTTCGTCAACTCTGCAATGTGGGCCGCCATATGCAAGTTGGCGACCTCCCCTGCAAACTTCAAACTCGCATGCGGTTACACCGCTCTACTCAACGGAATTGGAGGAAATGCCGGAGGTCTTATATCAGGTGCATTAATCTTAACACGATTAAAATATATGGCATCAAATAGCTCTTTCTGTCTAATCTTAGTTCGCTGGTGCAAGATAAAGACTTGATGTTTCTGCTCTTGTTGTTTTTCAGGATAATGGAATAATATTCTGGCATAACATAATATCTCAACGGAATGTAATGAAAGAGATTCGAAAGAAGAAAAAGAACACAGATTTAAGGATGATGTTTTTAAAGAACAGTTAATTCCTTCCAAAAGTAGAGAGGAAGAATGAACTAATTTCGTGAATATGACTTCTCATATTAATGAAATAGCTTGAATTTAAAGCCCCCCTTAGAAGATTAACGCGTATGGTTAGATATTGAATTACCAAGCAAAAGTACAATACCGTTCTGATATTGCATAAATTTAAGGGGGATGTTCCCACCTACATGATCTATACCGCTACGGAAGTTTCATTTACACGCACACTCTAAAATATTTAATTACTGGCAGCAGAGTTACCAGTAATGATTTACTGTATTTTTCTTCTTGTTTTTTACAGTGTTATACATTTTATTCCACGATAAAATTGTAAACAGTATTCAAATAGAGTATTTAACTGTAAATGATACAACTACTAGTAACTCCTTGATTTTAATGTATCATTTACGGAATTTACAGTAAATTACTGGCAACTCTGCTGCCCGAAATTTACTGTAAATTCCAACAGCATTTTTAAAGTGATTTGTATTTTCATTTTTCATGTTTTTTAACAGAACGTGTGTTCCTAAAAACTGATAACTATGCATTTGCCTAGGACTAGCTGATAAGTAGCAATAAAGCGATTTATTTAAAGCAAAGCCGCTATTCAGTGTTTCCTCCTCAAATTGGCACCGAATGATTTCATTTTATACTATTATACACATAAACACGATTGTATGGAAACGAATCAAATGCATGTCATGTATGTATGTGGGCCTAACATGAGCAGAAGTGAATGAAAATTGCAAAATCTCTTTGAAATATCAGCATTTTAAAAAGACTGATGGAATATATTCACCTTGCGAATTTAGATAACAATCATAATCAAAATGAAACGTTATAATTGATTTCCTCTTAATAAAGACGAAACAAGAAACTGATTGGAAATGGAATAAAAACAAATGGTCTTTCTGCTCATTTATAATTTGTAGTTCCTGGCATTTCGGAAAAGTGTCTCGTTTTACTGACACTTTTTTTTTTTTTTTTTTTTTTTTGCTATGAATACTGCTGTTTGTGGAAGCTCAGAATAAAGGGGTTGGTATGGGAGGACGCCCCGGACTACGAAATACAGTAGACATGGTGGAGAAAGTCATTATCTCATGTCTTAATTTATATTTTATTTCTTGCAGGTGCCATATTTGACGCGACGCAGTCATACACCAAGGTCTTCTTGTGTGTAGGAGCTGTCCACATCATCATCGTCATCGATCTCATTGTCTGCATGGTCATCGTCCGGTTCAAGAGAAGAAGACAAACCTAGCATGTCTAGCTGGGTATGCGAAGTTACTTAATAGTACCACTGATTTCGACGACAACATATTAATTCACCGCGAAAATAGCAAAAAGATGGAGTTGCCTTGATTCAATATTATGGGAGACCTGCTTGTTTATTTCACTTTGCAAAAACATCTAACGGTCAAGTAATTGTAGTATAGATAGATGTCCGTTTCTCCGTGATCGCCACCTGCGTCGGCGGAGAAGGCAAGCCTTAGCATACATAAAAATAGTAGGCCTGATGGAGGCATAATCGTACACCCCCCACCCCCCCCCCCCCCCCCCCCCCAAAAAAAAAAAAAAAAAAAAAAAAAAATCAATCCCTCTTTTTTCTTGTTTTTTCCTCACTTTTTACTGAAAATTTCCAAAAATTTCACCATAAGTGTGGACCAGGGGGGTGTTTCACAAAGACTAAGATCGACTCATATCGCCCTTAACTATGGCAGGCCTTTCGTGCCACAGTTTGCTTTCAGCATCGGTCTCTCAGGGGATGCGCAAATCACTGTCACAACCCCCATACATGCCCATGCGCTATCTCTACTTCCGCTTCCGGCTAGGTCAGCTATACTGCAACCGATCGCTCAGGGCCTGACCAAATTTTGACGGCGGTGTGAAAGCACAGCCGATCGGTCGCTGGGTACGGTCTCTGCGACTGTACCCAGCGACCGTACCTTGGTGTGAAAGCGGCATAAGTCTTTGTGGAACACCCCTGAGATCGTAAAATTTCAATTCTAAAAGTACAAAAGCTCCAGCTCACTCACTTCACTCCCTGCGTATTCCCTTTAATATTGAACATATTCTGCCCCCCCCCCCCCGGAAAAAAAGGCCTAAGTAAGGCCTTGGATGGAGGAGAAATCGTAAATATGAAAACATGATATCTAACAAAGACCTCCAATAAACCCAACCCATTAGCTACTGTAAGGAATTGAGAATTCACTAGTCAACTAGTGATAGCCACACTGCTAAACTGACTCCAGATCAATATTTGCTACTTTGGAGTAACCTGTGGACTACTGAATTTCCTTATTCTCATAAACTTAATACATTCAAACAAAAAAAACAAAAAAAAAAAACAAGCCCACCGCACAACATACGATCTGTCAGTGATTGAATTTGGAAGGAAAAATAACCCACACCATTATAAGAACGTTCAAACATCTAAAATCTTAATGATCAGGTTCTTTTGTAATAGTTATGTGAAAACTGTAGTAAAGAATTCGGGCTATTGCGAGCTTCCTTGTGGGAAGAAAAGTGAAGTCAATTCCGAATCGTGGTGACGTCATAACAGTCGTGTGATTGGCTTCGATTTGAAGCCAGTTTGGTCTTTACTCCGACTGAAATCAGTTTGTGTAGGTATCATATTCTAGTTAATACGTCACCGGACTGTAGATTGCACGGTTCGAGTCCCAATGTCTTTCCACAAGAAATTAATCTATTGCAATTAATCAATTGCAATTCTCTACCCGGGTATAGTATATGGGCACCCGGTAGGAAGAAATTCCTTGAAATGCTAGAGCGCCTTAATCTTGTTTTGCTAAAGCCGGGGTAGTAACGGTGGAGCACCATTAGTCTGACATTATCATTATTATATCCTCTCTTGTATTTCTACACTTTTACTTCTT
>CM057163.1:800860-879758 GCA_029962745.1 Echinometra lucunter | reverse complement strand
TTTTTTCAACATTATGGAAACGTTTTTTGAATTTTCTGAAAACATTTTGTGAGCATTTATTAAAAACGAAGCTGAAGTGTTCTGAAAACGTTTTGTCCACATTTATTACAGACAAAGACGAAGCGGACCTACTAAAAATGTTTTGTGAACGTTCTGAAAATGTTTTGTAAACGTGATGAAAACATTTTGTGAACGTTTACTAAAGACGAAGAGTAACAGACCTAATACAAACGTTTTGTAAATGTTTTGTGAACGTTCTGAAAACGTTTTGTGAACGTTCTGAAAACGTTTTGTGAACGTTTATTAAAGACGAAGATATAGCAGAATAAAAAAAAATGTTTTGTGAACGTTCTAAAATCTTTTTGTAAACGTTTATTAAAGACGAAGACGTAGTGGACCTAATAAAAACGTTTTGTTAACATTTTGTGAACGTTAATTAAAAATTAAAACGTAGCAGACCTAATAAAAACGTATTGGAAACATTTTATGAACGTTCTGAAAATATTTTGTGAACGTTTATTCAAGACGAAGACATAGCGGACCTAATAAAAAAAAAATGTTTTGTAAGAATTTTGGGAACGATCTGAAAACGTTTTGTGAACGTTCTGAAAATGTTTTGTGAACGTTTGTTAAAGAGGAAGAGGTAGCAGACCTAATAAAAACCTTTTGTGAACGTTTATTAAAGTCGAAGACGAAGCGGACCTTACAAAAATGTTTTGTAACAATTATTAAAGACGAAGATGTGGCAGACATAATAAATATGTTTTATGATCGTTCTGAAAGCGTTTTGTGTTGGGTACTCTATTTACCATCTAATCACCAGTTTTATCTAATGACCCGATGAACTAAAAAAATATTCAGGTCTGAGAAGGAGACTAGCATCACAGACCCAGAATGATTTGATTTGTAGTATTATGCAAAGTTATCCCAAAAACTTCAATACACGTTCATGAATCATATTTGCAATAGAGCTGTACATAAACTAATGTACACTGTATTGCAATAGACATAACAGGTAAAATAACAGTTTTATTTGTCATTGTATGTGTAAACGAAGTCGATAAAGGTGGTAATATAAAAGGGTAAAAGATGTAAAAAAAAAAAAAAAATGACACTGCCGTCACCGGGAGTCGAACCAGGGACCATGAGGATGTGAGACCAGTGCTTTACCAATGGACCAGAATATAGTCCATAGAGATAACACGTAGATGGAAAATCGGATTCCTAAATCATATCTTCCAGTTGAAATTTCGATATGTTCCTGACATCTGATTAAAAAATAAATAGCACACTTACGATAGAGAATTTTCTCAGCTATAACATACTCGAAGCTGGGCGAAAATAGAGCAGAAATAAGGGAGCTGTTGCTCAAAAAAGACGGGAATGTAGAATCAAGAATTAGAAAAAGGTCATGTCCCATAGACAATACACGCAAAATGTGATAAAATGACATGCCTCCGTTTTTCGTAAGATTAGACCATGATGCAGCTCTCAAAGTGAAAAATAAAGGCAATTGGTATATAAGAGCATTGTCTCAGCTACAACATACTGAAATCCCGGCGAAAATCGACCAACAATAAGCGAGATAGTCTTGATTAAAGGTAAAAAACATGACGTCATAATTGAAAAAATGAAATTGTGAGTTCACATGAGAATATGGTAACGTTCCGACTGTTCGACCCCCAATTTTTTTTCATGAATTCAAATCTTCAATTCATAGGCTTTCAGAAAATGTAAAAAAGGGGGGTCCCCATGCTTTTTAACGAGCTATGGCGGATTTTAAAGGGGCATGTTTTTGCGTGTTTTTACGTTATTTGCCCCATAGACGCGCGCACGGATTTTAAACTTTGACGCGTGCGTGCGGCGTTTTGGTAAGTTGAAATCGATTCTAAACTGATGGAAATGGTCAAGAAATGTCTCAGAATTGCAATTCAAGTGAAAAACGGCGTTTTTACGTTATTTACAAGTTGCGCACGCGCAAAACGCGCGCGCGGGCGCTTACGCGCGGAAATTTTTGAAATGCTTAAAATGACCTGAAATGGATTTTGGTTTGATCCATGAGTGATTTTGAGCATTTTTAAATTTTGCGCGCGCACTGACGCGCGGACGTACGCGTACGCGCGGCTTTAAAAAGTTGGAATTGTTCAGATTGATATGAATATTCATCATGCCAAATATGAATGAAAAATGACATTCCGTTATGAAGATATGATCATGAGATGATTTTTACAAAATGGCGTCTGGATGACGTCACGATGACCCGATGAATTTGAAATTGACTAAACATCCGTTATGACTGATGATTCCTGAAAATTTGACGAAAAATGATTAAGCCAGTTCTGAGATCTCGACTGCACAAAAAAGTGGGTACCAATAAAAAGAATAATAATAAAGAAAATTCTGACGAAATTAAGAGGTGATCTGTCATAGATGACAGACCACCTAATAATAATAATGAAAGAAAATTCTGACGAATTGAAAAGGTGATCTTTCAAAGATTACAGACCACCTAATTAACGAGAATAGAATGCGTCATAGACTCGTGACGAATTAGGTGGTCTGTCGGCATCTTTTAGGTTTCGACATGGATTGTGATAACTTCGTTGGTAAGACTTTTGATAAAATGTTTACGCCTTGATAGGAGACTAACGTCATAGAAATTGGATGGTTTGATATCGCAGAATACTTAAAAGATGATCCAAAGCATGAATTCACCTTAACGAATCAGATTTTCTATAGGGTTATACATAAACTACTGTGCGCTGCATTGCTATTGTCATAACGGGCCAAAATCAGCAGTTTATTTCATCGACTGTGACTGTATATGTAATCATATAGTTAAAGAGGATAGTAATATAACATGTAACAATAAAGCAACGGAAAAAAAAATTGCCCCCTTCCCTCCGGGACTCGAACCAGGGACCTTGAGCATGTGAGGCAAGTGCTTTGAAGGTATACCTGAAAACAGCTCATAGAGATAACACGTTGATTCAAAACGGAATTCTAATATCAGGTTTGCCAGTCAAAATTTCACATGTTTTCGACGTTTGATTAAAAAAACATATGAATGCATAAGACAGAGAATTTTCTCAGCTGCAACATACTGAAAGATGGGCGAAAATCAAGCAGAAATAAGGAAGATGTTGATCAAAGAAGACGAGAATGTAGAATCAAGAAATACATAAAGGTCATGTCCCATAGAGAATACACGCAAATTGAGAAAAATTGACATTGTACCATTAATCGTGAATTTAGACCATGATGTCGTCATCAAAATGAGTAATAATGAATAGCATATTTGTAGAGAATTGTCTCAGCTACAACATATCGAAATCTCAGCGAAAATTGATGAATATTAAGCGAGATAGTCTCCGTTAAATGTAAAAAATATGACGTCATTATTGAAAAAATGAAATTTTGAATTCACCTGAGAATATGACGAGGTTCCGACTGCTCGACCCTCAATTTTTTTTCTTGAATTCAAATCTTCATTTCATAGGCTTTCCGAAAATGCAAAAAAATTGGGGGGTCCCTATGCTATTTAATGAGCTATGGCAGATTTCAAAAGGGCATGTTTTTGCATGTTTTCACATTATTTGCCCCATAGACGCGCGCAAGGATTTTGAATTTTGACGCGCGCGTGCGGCCTTATGAGGAGTTGAAATCGAAATTCAAGAAAAGTATTAGGATCGCAAATCAAGTGAAAAAACGGCATTTTTACGTTTTCTTTGGTGAGCGCGCGCAAATATGGCGCGCGCGGACGCGGACGCGCGTAAATTTTTGAAATGCTTAAAATGGCCTGAAACGTGTGCAAAATAAATATGAGTCGATTCTGAGCATTTTTAATTTTTGCGCGCGCGCTGACGCGCGGACGTACGCGTACGTGCGCGTCTAAGTGAATGAAATTATTCAGATTGATATGAATATTCATCATGCTAAGTATGAATGAGAAATGACATTCTGTTAAGAAGATATGATCATGAAATGATATTTACAAAATGGCGCCTGGATGACGTCACGATGATCTGATGAACCTGAAAATGAGTAAAAAACCGAGATCTCATAAGGACTGATAATTCATGAAAATTTGACAAAAAATGACAGGGCCAGTTCTGAGATTTCGACTACACAAAAAAGTGGGCACCAATAAAGAGAACAATTAACGAGAATGTAAAATCTAGAATTACATAAAGATCATGTCCCATAGAGAATACACGTAAAATGAGAAAAATTGACATGGTACCTTTAATTGTGAATTTAGACCATGATGTCGTCATCAAAATGAGTAACAATGATACCATATTTGTAGAGAATTGTTTCAGCTACAACATATCGAAATCTTGGCGAAAATTGATGAATAATAAGCGACATAGTCTCGGTTAAAGGTAAAAAATATGACGTCATAATTGAAAGAATGAAATTTTGATTTCACCTGAGAATATGACGATGTTGCGACTGCTGGACCCTCAAATTTTTTTCTTGAATTAAAATCTCCATTTCACAGGCTTTCAGAAAATGCAAAAAAAAATGGGGGGTCCCCATGCTATTCAACAAGCTATGGCAGATTTCAAAAGGGCATGTTTTTGCATGTTTTTACGTTATTTGCCCCATAGACGCGCGCACGGATTTTGAACTTCTACGATGATCACCCGTCATGAATCTCCCATAAAATTGCTCAGAATAAAAAAATAAACTATCGGTATTTATATAATTCCAATGCAAATTAAACCCAACCGATATTTTCTAAACTGGCGTAAATATTCAATATTGAATGACAAGCGCCGTTAAACCAAAACAACAACAACAGATGGTTTGATATCGTAGAATACTTAAAAGATGATGCAAAGCTTGAATTTACCTTAAGTAATGAGATTTTCTATAGGGTTATACATAAACTACTGTGCACTGCATTGCAATTGTCATAACTGGCGAAAATCAGCAGTTTATTTCATTGACTGTGACTTGACTGACTGTCTTCCTGAAGACGGACAGTCAAGCTGCCCGAAACGTCGAGTCTTCTCTTCAAGTCTTCTCACCTCTCGCCGACTCAAGCCTACTCATCTCTTCACCAACTCAATCCTCTCACCTCTTCTGGTTTACAGTCCTTTTTAGGACTTCACTCAGCTTTCGAAAGATACTCTGCCCTCCAGTTTTCCTACTTTCTCGCCTCTCTATTTCACCTCCGTCTCTATCCACTTTATCTATAGTCCCTCAGGACTTACCACATGGTGAACCGTAAACCCTTTCTACGAATACCCGTACCACCATGCAAACCTTCAAACATCATCTCACCTAATAATAATAATGAAAGAAAATTCTGACGAAATTAAAAGGTGATCTGTCAAAGATGACAGACCACCTAATAATAAAGAAGATTCTGACGAATTGAAAAGGTGATCTGTCAAAGATGACAGACCACCTAATAAAAATAATAATAACGAGACATTTGAATTCGTCACATGACGAATTAGTTGGTCTGTCGGCATCTTTTAGGTTTCGACGTGGATCGTGATAAATTCGTTGATAAGACTTTTGATAAAATTTTTACGTCTCGATAGGAGACTAACGTCTGGAAATTGGATGATTGGATATATCGCAGAATACTTAAAAGTTGATCCAAAGCTTTAATTCACCTGAACTAATCAGATTTTCTATAGGGTTGTACATAAACTACTGTGCACTGCAAGGCAATTGTCATAACGGGTCAAAATCAGCAGTTTATTTCATTGACTGTGACTGTATATGTAATTATATAGTTAAAGAGAATAGTAATTTAACATGGGAAAAGAAAGCAAAAGGAAAAAAAAATGCCCCCTTCCCTCTGGGACTCGAACCAGGGACCTTGAGAATATGAGGCAAGTGCTTTGAAGGCATACCTGAAAACAGCTCATAGAGATAACACGTAGCTTCAAAACAGAATTCTATTATCAGCTTTTCCAGTCAAAATTTCGACATGTTTTCGACAGTTTCTAAAAAAAAATATGAATGCATAAGATAGAGATCTTTCTTAGCTGCAACATACTTAAAGATGGGCGAAAATCAAGCAGAAATAAGGGAGATGTTGATCAAAGAAGACGAGAATGTAGAATCAAGAATTACGTAAAGGTCATGTCCCATAGAGAATACACGTAAAATGAGAAAAATTGACATTGTACCTTATATCGTGAATTTAGACCGTGATAACGTCATGAAAATGAGTAATAATGCATACATATTTGTAGAGAATTGTCTCAGCTACATCATATCGAAATCTTGGCGAAAATCGATGAATAATAAGCGAGATAGTCTCGGTTAAAGTAAAAAAAAATATAACGTCAAAAATTAAAAATCAAAATTTTGAGTTCACATAAGAATAGGATGACGTCATAGCATCGACAGAGTAAAAAAATTGTCATGGATTCACATCTACAACTCATAATCTTTCAGAATATGTAAAAAAATTGGGGGTCTCCACGCATTCTAAGGAGCTCTGACGGATTTTAAAGGGGCATGTTTTTTGCATGCTTTTACATTATTTGCCCAATAGGCACCCGCACGAAATATGAACTTTGACGCGCGCGTGCGACCATATGGTTAGTCAAAATCAGTTCTAAGTTGATGGAAATTGTTAAAAAAAAATATCAGGAAGCAAATCAAGTGAAAAAACGGCGTTTTAACGTTATTTGGGATGTGTGCGCGCATATGACGCGCATCCGGACGCGGACGCGCGCAAATTTTTGAACTGCTTAAAATGGCCTGAAACGTGTGCAAAATGAATTTGAAGCGATTCTCAGCATTTTTTATTTTTGCGCGCGGCTGACGCTCTGAAGTTTATTGAATTCAAATTAACTTTTATCGTGCCAAAAATGAATGAGAAATGACCATCCGTTATGAAGATATGACCCTAAGGTGAATTTCACAAAATGGCGCCTGGATGACGTAACGATGACCCAATGAACATGAAAATAATTGGAACGGCAAGATTTTATGACGATTGATAACTGACCAAAATTTCATGCAATTTGAACCAGCCGATTCTGAGATTTCGAGTGCACAAAAAAGTGTCTAGAATAAAGAAAAATAAATAAAGAAAGAAAATTCTGACGAAATTAAGAGGTGATCTGTCAAAGATGACAGACCACCTAATAATGAAAGAAAATTCTGACGAAATTAAAAGGTGATCTGTCAAAGATGAGAGACCACCTAATAATAAAGAAAATTCTGACGAAATGAAAAGGTGATCTGTCAAAGATGACAGACCACCTAATAATATCAAAATAATTTCGAAATTATACATAATTAGAAGAATGATACATAGTTACATAATCAAATATAGAAATGATACATAAGTGAAGAAAATAAACCGAAATGAGGGGTACACGAAAATACGAAAATGTGGTTAAAAATCTACTTCAGGCTACGTTATATATCACTTATTGTCTATTATTTCTATATTTTATTAGCTGCAAGAGTCTCAAAAGACAAATAACTTTGCAACCATTGCTCCCTTTTAAACCATAATCGGGTCATAGATACACTTGGGGGACCTTCATGTTACAGAGGTGTTGAAGTTTTCCGGCAAAACTATCTTATTGCCCCTGCTAAACGAAGTTGGCGAGGGAACTATGAGCTTTGGATACAATTCTGTTGCATGACAACGGAGATCGCGATATTTCTAGTTATTTTTATAAGTGGGCGAGACACATAATAGCTAATGCTTGTTGTTAGCAGAAGAGGGAGTTCCATTTTATTCAAACTTATTTACACAGAAGTAGGACAATTATCTATCGAGTGAGTACACGATTAAAGTAAAATTATGAGCAAATGGTATGAGTATTAGTGCAAAACCCTTCATATTCATAATGATATGTATACTCAATGATATCTACTTCACCTTATTGTCATTTACCCATATTAGAATCAACTGTAAAGATCGTCGTAACTGATTATGCAGAGGGAACAATGTACGTAGCGGATCTTCAAGATGAATTAAACTTCACTTCCATCCCGACCATTTACCCATTCTTTTTGGCTTATAACTCAGTCGATAAGAAGATCTATTGGACCGAAAACTATGCATCTAACCAAGTTTTTCGGGCCGATATGGATGGTGGAAATAGGGAGGCTGTCACTCCTAGCCGAAATGACCTTGGTATTGTAACAGTTATATTTTGTCATTTGTACTTGATTTTCTAGTTTTACATGTTGCTTTCCATATTCTATGAATTGCAGTTTCTCACATCTCACTATCACTTTCATGCATCTTATTTACAGTTTCGGGCATCTAATTTTCAGTTCAGCTCATTAGGTGGTCTGTCATCTTTGACAGATCACCTCTTAATTTCGTCAGAATTTTCTTTCTTTATTAGGTGGTCTGTCATCTTTGACAGATCACCTTTTCATTTCGTCAGAATCTTCTTTCATTATTATTAGGTGGTCTGTCATCTTTGACAGATCACCTTTTCAATTCGTCAGAATTTTCTTTCATTATTATTATTATTACTTTCAATTATTCTCTGTATTGGTACCCATTTTGTGCAGTCGAAATCTCAGAACTGGCCCAGTCATTTTTTGGGTGAAATTTTCATGAATTATCAGTCCTTACGAGATCTCGGTTTTTTTTACTCTTTTTCAAGTTCATCGGATCATCGTGACGTCATCCAGGCGCCATTTTGTAAATATCATTTCATGATCATATCTTCTTAACGGAATGTCATTTCTCAGTCATACTTAGCATGATGAATATTCATATCAATCTGAATAATTCCATTCACTTAGACGCGCGCGTACGCGTAAGTCTGCGCGTCGGTGCGCGCGCGAAAATTAAAAAAATGCTCAGAATCGACTCATATTCATTTTTCACGTTTCAGGCCATTTTAAGCATTTCAAAAATTTTAGCGCGTCCGCGTCCGCGCGCGCCATATTTGCGCGCGTACACCTAAGAAAACGTAAAAACACCGTTTTTTCACTTGATTTGCGATCCTAATACTTTTCTTAACCATTCACAACAATTGAAAGTCGATTTCAACTCCTCATAAGGCCACACGCGCGCGTGAAAGCTTCAAAATCCGTGCGCGCGTCTATGGGGCAAATAATGGAAAAACATGCAAAAACATGCCCTTTTGAAATCTGCCATAGTTCATTAAATAGCATGAGGACCCCCCAATTTTTTTGCATTTTCTGAAAGCCTATGAAATGAAGATTTGAATTTACGAAAAAAAATTTGAGGGCCGAGCAGTCGGAACGTCGTCATATTCTCAGGTGAAATCAAAATTTCATTTTTTTCAATTATGACGTCATATTTTTTACCTTTAACCGAGACTATCTCGCTTACTATTCATCAATTTTCGCCGAGATTTCGATATGTTGTAGCTGAGACAATTTTCTACAAGTATGGTATCATTGTTACTCATTTTGTCGGGGTTATCATGGTCTAAATTCACGATTAAAGGTAAAATGTCAATTTTTCTCATTTTACGTGTATTCTCTATGGGATATGACCTTTATGTAATTCTTGATTCTAAATTCTCGTCTTCTTTGATCAACATCTTCCTTATTTCTGCTTGATTTTCGCCCATCTTTAAGTATGTTGCAGCTGAGAAAATTCTTTATCTTATGCATTCATATGTTTTTTAATCAAATGTCGGAAACATGTCGAAATTTTGACTGGAAAACCTGATATTAGAATTCCGTTTTTAATCTACGTGTTATCTCTATGAGCTGCTTTCAGGTATACCTTCAAAGCACTTGCCTCACATGCTCAAGGTCCCTGGTTCGAGTCCCGGAGGGAAGGGGGCAATTTTTTTTCCGTTTGCTTTCTTTTTACCGTTTGCTTTCTTTTTACATGATAATTATATTACTATCCTCTTTAACTATATAATTACATATAGAGTCACAGTCAATGAAATAAACTGCTGATTTTCGCCAGTTATGACAATTGCAATGCAGTGCACAGTAGTTTATGTATAACCCTATAGAAAATCTCATTACTTAAGGTAAATTCAAGCTTTGCATCATCTTTTAAGTATTCTACGATATCAAACCATCTGTTGTTGTTGTTGTTGTTTTGGTTTAACGGCGCTTGTCATTCAATATTGAATATTTACGCCAGTTTAGAAAATATCGTTTGGGTTTAATTTGCATTGGAACTATATAAATACCGATAGTTTATTTTCTTATTCTGAGCAATTTTATGGGAGATTCATGACGGGTGATCATCGTAGATCATGTGTCCTGTTTTTGTCGTATTTTCTGGCCAGCCCGGTTCGGTACATGGAACAGGCTTCTCAGCTGATTGCGTGCGCATGCCAGCCTAGGGCCCTCCAATACCAGACACGATCTGTGTGAGACCTGTCATTTTGGAATTCTCCGACCGACTGATATATAAACAGCATAGAAATTGAAGGGAAAAGGAGTACATAACTAATCAAATCGTTAACAGACATTCTGGGTTTTTGGGTCGTAGAAGTGCAATGTTGTTAGTAAAGGTGTGCCTAAAAATAATATAATTACACACATTTGGCATTTAACTCTATGGCTACACAATAATTAATCCTATGGTTCATCTACGAATTCGTTCATTATTCCACGAGTTTTTCTTTCTTTCATTTATTTATATATCACTGTTCTTTTTTTTAATTGTCTTTCTTTCTCCTTTTCCCCCATTCTCATACTCGTTTCTGCTATTCTCTTTCTACTCTATTCCCTTTCTTTTTCTTTTGTTTTCCCTTTGTTTTTTTTTCTTTTCTCTCTCTCCCTCTCTCTGATCTCTCTCTCGCTCCCTTTTTTTCACAGGGCACGTTATAAATAAAGTTTATCTAAGTAATCCATCGCTTATGGAATATAAAAGAAGACTTCATAGTTACATAAATTTCTAATTACATCAAATAATAATAATGAATGTCAGAGTTGCTCGTTAAACAATAATGAAGTTAAAGCTGGAACATATTGTTCGAATTTTGGATCAATTAGAATTTTCTCCTGCGAATTTCCCTCTACTCTCCTTAATGTTATAATTGTATCATAGATAATACTGCTTATCGAAATATATATGTCCAAGTATAATCAATATAACATAATAATTATCATACGTCTTATCGTACAAGTTTAGACACCTGATTATAATGTATGGCTAAGCTGAACGTATCTGAATGAGGAAAATTATTTACGTCCGCAACTCTCACATCATGGTTTGCTATATAACTGTGTATCTTAGTGTAGGTTAATCTGTGTCCTTCTTACGAAGGACACTAGGGCTTTTTGATGAGAATACTCTGATGAGTTGAGTAATCTTATTATATCACTTTCTTCCAGCTGATTAGTTTCCACTAATAGCATCGTCCTCTCAAGAGGGAGCGAGTTGGCTCAGTCGGTAAAGCGTCTGCCTTTCGAACCAAAAGACCGTGGGTTCGAGTCCAGCCAAGGGGGATGACTGAAGCCTACGTTGTGTGTTATCGTGCCCCTCCCCTGTTTCATAGACGCAGGCTATGCTACAGTGGAAAACACTCCGTCCCTCGGATAGGACGTTAAATGGAGGTCCCGTGTAAAGGAGAGTCACCACCTTTGCACGTTAAAGATCCCACTGCACTATTCGTATAAGAGTAGGGGGAAACCCCGGTGTATGTGGTCCACCTGCACACCCCCAATAGTGATATCGGGAGGAGAGACCTGAGGGTTACAGTGATTCAGTTCGCTTTTCCCCTCCCAGGCACAGGTGACGCCAAACCAATAATAATAATTAAATATTTGGGACATTTGGTCAAGAAGTGGGACGTTGTTTCTAGAACTCCGCAGTTGTTGCATGAACCTGTTTCATGTTTGTTCAGCAGTAGCTGGTTCTCATTTAGGCCAATATTGCCCATTCGTAGGCAATGTAAAATTGATTCACTATTTCTGTGATGTAAGGTACATTTGAATGTCTTTTAGTGGAGAGCTAGTTTCGTCCCATCTTCTTTGCCATTTCTGATTGTAATAGGCTCTAAGGATACTGTTGGATTCGCATTTACTCATCTTGTTATGAATATCAGTTTCGATGTGGTGTAAGGCCTGCTTGGCTGCTTTATCCACCATCTCGTTGGCACTAATTTCACAATGACCTGGTATCCATTCAAAGGCCACTTGTATTCCTTTGTAATGGAGTTGAGTATTCAACATTAGTATTTCGTGAATAATGTTTTCTTCTTTTTTACTTTTGATGGGCTGTAAAGCACTGAGCGAGTCACAAAAGATAGTTGCTCCTGTGTAAAGACCAGGTAATTGATTTAACCAGTTCAAAGCAAGGATGATGGCTGCTAGTTCTGCTCTGTATGAAGAGGTGTAATTTTGTTGTCTTTTGGCTTCTGTGTACTTGTAGTACGGAACATGAAATGCTGCAGCTGCTTTTCCTGTGTCTGGGCATTTCGAGCCATCTGTAAAAAAAAATGTAGAAAATTGTCCCATTTCTGGTGGATTATTTCAAGACTTATTTGCTTTTGGTACAAGACATTGTCACATTTTGAGATAAAGTTGCTAACTTCCATAGATACTAGAGGAAACTCATAATGCCAGTAGGGTATATTGGTGTAAGTGCAGATCTCTTCCATAACATACTGAAGAGCGTCTGGTAATTTTGAGATTCTTTGTCCGAAAGGTTTTCTAGTGTTTTGGTCTGTATAGAAATTAAATTGCCAGCATTCTTGGAGGTCTAATTTCATGGGATGGTTTGGGATGCTATCTATACGCTTTTTCAGTCTTATACTAAGCATTTCACGACGGAGGTCTAGGGGCATTTCTCCTAATTCCACCTGTAGGGTTCTAAGGGAGGTTCCTTTTTTTGCTCCTGCACAGATTAAAAGGGCCTTGATACTGACATGAGTTTAGGATGTTCTTCACATTTGTTGTTCCCGAATCATATGCTTCACAAGCATAATCCATTATAGAGCGTATAATTGCTCTATATACGTGAAGCAATTATTGAACATTACTACAGAAGTTGGCATGAGATAGGCATTTCAGTATGTTTATTCTTTTTTTGCACCTCTGCACTATATCTTGTATGTGGGGCTTCCAGGTTAATCTTGTGTCGAAAATAACGCCAAGATATTTATGTTCTTTCCGAGGGGTAAGGATATTGTCCCCTAGGGATATCTGGAGGGGTTCATCTCGGACGGAATGGGAGAAGAGCAAAGGGGCGGTTTTCTCATGAGATATGCACAGTCCCCACGATAGAAACCATTCATTTAGTGAGTTCAAATATTCCTGCATTTCTTTGCAGCACTCTTTAATATTGCTTCCAGATTTCCATATCACGCAATCGTCTGCATATAGCAAATTATGTATGGTTGATGAGACAGGGATATCATGTAACATAAGATTAAATAATTCTGGGCTAAGGGTACTACCTTGCGGTATACCGTTAATAGTTTCCGTCACACATGAGAGCTGTTCCCCCACTCGTACTTGAAAGGTACGTTGTGATAGTATGTTTTTCAGGAATAAGAGTATGTTACCTCTGATACCTAACTGGCTCAATTTGACCAGGAGCCCCTTGGTCCATAGAGAATCAAATGCTTTCTTGATATCTATAAAAACTGCTAGGGTTTTAATATTGACTTTCAGGTTTTTTTGTACTTCATTTTCTAAGTGGGCAATGTTATCGATAGTACCTCGTCCTTTACGAAATCCGTTTTGTATAGGGGATAACAATTCGTGTTTTTCGATAAACATTTGAAGTCGTTTTTTAATGTTATCATACATTTCACTCCTAATAATTTTCTTAACCATAATGATTTGTAATTAAATCTAGTCAAAATTGATAAAAAAAATCAATTTGATGAATATGTATATGAACTTAATTCTATCATACATACATGTAGGGCTATGAATGAAACTTCCATAAGGAATTTCCAGTGAGTAGAGAATATTCCCCTCTGTGAATTTCCGCTCAGTATTAAAAAAAAAATCACAGAGGAAAATCTCCAGACACTCCTCAGTGAAAATTGTATCTAAATGTGCCCTCAACAGCTTTGTGACAAATTTACAAACTGGTATTAAAGCTTATCCATTGCTACAGATAGTGATGCAAAACTGTCAGTGTTGGAGACCAATATACATGTAAGAGACAGCTCAGTCAAAGGGTGACTACACTACATTATGTTACTTTGATTTTTACATTAATCTAAGATTCTTATTCACATGTTATCTAAAAATCTGTTTGATACATGAAGTAGGAAAAAAAAACCCTTGTGACCCTATACAACTTAAGTTGACTTAAAGGATAAAACCAGCAAAACTGCTGATATTGCAACATATGTATTACAAAAAGAAGTATTGTATTTTAAATCAGACACAACTTACAACTATAATTAATTGCAACTTACATGTCAGTACCTACATCTAAAGATTTAAATGTAGTTTAAAAAGTTTATTTTGAGTTTTGCAAATTGTTTTTATAGATCCTCTTTCCATTGCTACATGCAAATACAAAACTTCCATACCACTGAACATAAAATGAGCTAGTGACTTAAAAGGTGTATGGGAAAGCTTTTTTCAACAGTCAAATTGTGACTGTACTACATTATGTTAATTGTATGATAAATGAAACAAGAAGAAATAGGCATGTGGATTAGATGATTAGATGATTTTTTTTAAATTTCACATGATAGAAATATAACTGTGAAGGATCAAAACTGGAAAACTGCCAACAAACCTTTTGTCATTGACTTTTACATATTATATTTTTTACACTACTGCTCTCTGAAAAGTCTTGGATTGTGTGATAAATGATATGAAATAAATAAGAAACTTGTTTCACTATTGATAACTGAAAAAGAATGTAAAATTTCAGAAGAAAAACTTGACATTTACAAAAAAATGGAGTAACTGTTGATGACACAAAACTCTAATTTCTAAGGAAACACCTGATTTTATTGACTTGATTTTAATTTGTGTTAGGTACATAGAAATGATTTGTTGATTTTTTGTTGATATAAAGTTAATTCAAAGTTTTTCAATTGATATAAAGTTAATTCAAAGTTTTTCAGTTGATGTGCAGAATTAAAACTGCCTTGAACACACAATTTGTCAATGGTTTGTACATGTTTCAATGGAAGTGATTTAAATCAGTGATTTTTATAAAAAAATCATGGTGATTTAAATCGCGATTTAAATCATGATTTAAATCAACGTGATTTAAATCCGCCAACCATGATAGACAGTAAGTGATAGAATCAGTGGCGGCACCAAGGGTGGGCATGGGGGGGGGGGGCATTTCCCCACTCAGAAGCTTTGCCCCCCCCCCCAGTGGCGGCACCAAGGGTGGGCATGGGGGGACATTTCCCCACTCAGAAGCTTTGCCCCCCCCCCCCCCCCAGTAGCTCCCCTCAGAAATTTTGAGGACTGAAAAGAAAAATTATAGTTATTTGTAAGTAAGTAGATGTTGTCATAAGCATCATATTCAAGCTGTGAAGTGCTATAAAATACCATTTTCCGCTCTTCAAAACTTCTATTGAAAACCAAAAAAGTGGTTATTTTGGCTCGCTTGCTTCGCTCGCTCATATTTAAAAATTTCTTTTCTAAAATGCGATTAAAAACAAGAAAAGTAGTCATTTTTGGCTCGCTCTCTTCGCTCGCCGTCATATTTTAGAATATTTATTTGAAAATGCGATTAAAAATATTAAAAAAACGCTTATTTTTTATTGGCTCACTTCGCTCGCTCACAAAATTGATATTATTAAAATGTGTGTAAGAGGAAAAAAAAAATAGTCCAAAAATTCAATTATCCCCCCCCCCCCTCCCCACTCCTCAAAGTGGATTTACGCCGGTGACTAAAACTCGCGCTTCACACTCGATTTTTCCATAAACACACAAAAAAGTTGACTGCCCCTGGCCCTACCCCCGAACATTTTCTTTTTCCCTCCATTTGCCCCCCCCCCCCCCCACTTTAACAATCCTGGTACCGCCACTGGATAGAACTGAGTTAGGTAGGAGATCCAGGGTACATAATATTGGCCTAATCGAGATATAAGTCCCCTCTCAGTCTCTCATTCAGTGTGTATGAACACACACACGTGTGAGGGTGATGAGGTGGAAGGAAGTCCTAGCGGCTTATAGCCAGGCTATGTAAGCTACAATAAACCGTATCGGCTACTGTGTCTATGGTATGTGCAAGCGTTCGGGCTGCCGCATTAACTGTGCAAGGTAAATGAGGGGGACTTGTATCACAATTATACCCATAATATCTACAGAAAAAATGCATTCATACCTGTCGTAAGCCAGAAATCCAGTCATCTGTCCAACGTCTGATTCATCCGACCGTACGTGTACAAAAACTGACAATAAAACTGATGGAAATAGGTCCACGCCTGCGGTATACATGCAACATGGTGGCTTACACGAGGGCATTCTTATGCACTGCGGAGCGCCTCGACCATGTACCAAATCAGATTCGGGCCGGGGCCATGATCCGGGGTAACTCGGTCTTGGGGCTGACTGTTGTCCCGGGCGCGTCTTTTTTTTTCCCTACCGTTACTGCGTAAAATTGCAGAACTTCACTCAGGAAGCGACTTGTGCGAGAGGCTACACAGAACACACGCAGTACGCATGCGCGTGGACTTCTGACGTCTCCAACTAGTAGTAGTAGGCCTAGTACGAATACTTACGCTGAAAGCATGGCTGAATGTAAAGGTGTCACTATGCTTTTCGCCCGAAGCTTCGGGCGTCCATCAACCAACTATCGCGGTGTCAGCTGCACTTCACTACATGAACAATTCCATCCAAAACTATATAAACCTCTCATAATTCTCTACCACAAAGTATGAGTGACTTTTGATATAGTTATTTTTCTTCATATCTAGCTTACATTATGTGTACGCAGCTAGCCCATATCACACGCATTGCAAGCCGACGCGATCGACGAACTAAGTCCACGCGCATGCGTAGTGCGGGTGTACTGCGTAAATCATATTCTCTATATTGATAATAGCCTCTCGCACTAGTCGCTTCCTGAGTGAAGTTCTGCAATTTTACGCAGTAACGGTAGGGGAAAAAAAGACGCGTCCCGGGCTCCCGGCATTCTCTATCACCTAACTTAACCTGAATCCTAATTCTAAACCCTACCCTAACCCTAAAAACTTCATGAAATTTTCAGTCATGGTAGGACAATTCGGTCAGCGTATTCACAGTAGGGCCGAGTTGTCCCCTTGTCTGAAATTATTGTTGATAACCCGACTCGCGTTGAGTGCTACAACGGCCACACACGTGCACAGCATGATAAATGAGATGATGGAGTGTTCCATGAAGAGTCACGTCAGTGATTTTCACCTACTAATTTCCTCTCAGCCAATCAGATGCAAGGATTTTTAGTAGCTTAAAACAGTTGTCAATAAAAAAATCATTGACAAAACTCTTCATGGAACGCTTACCTAATTTCGGGGTACAAATTAAAAAATTCTCCTTTGAATTAATATCATGTCTTAAAAATGCAAGAAGTTTATAATGGTTATTGTTATAGATAAGGATAATCATCAATAGCAATATGATATTGATTAACTTATACTAGGTCTACAATTAGGCCTACTGGTGATATTGATAATGATTTTTATTTTTGATTATAATTATTGGACAAGCCATAAGAAATTGGTAGGGCCTAGGAATAGGCCTATAATGGATGTAAAAAATAACGCAAAGAACACGTCATATTGTGGTCTTTAAAAAGCTGTTAAAAAGTGGGAAATAATTGACGTAAAAACCCCGTCTTATTCTGGTCTTAGAGAAGACGTAATGAAGTGGTAAATAGTCGACGTAAAATATACATCATATTATGGTCAAACAAAAAGCGGGGAAATATTGGTCATAAAAAAGACGTAATATTGCCGTCGCAAAATAGTCGTCTATACGACGTATGACGTGTGGACCAGTTTGAGACCAGTTTATGACGTCTTAAAGACGTACGTCTGCTATCAGGGTTGCAGCTAATGCCGGGAGTCTTTTCCAACATTTTTAATTGCAAAACATTTTTATTTTTGTTCTTACAAATCAAGCATCCCTGTTAAAAAAAAATAATAACAGGAAACTATAACCTCCCCCCCCCCCCCAATTATACAAAACTCTCTTGGCCAGGAAGTTATAAGTTTTCGCCAGTTTTTTTTTTATACACAGATTTCCAGTAATAGGACGAAATACTATAGCTCATTTTATTACAAATCAACATATACAGCCGCCAACATTCATAATTATAATATTAAAAAAAACACGATGTTTTCTCCTACATCCTGCGACCATTTAAGGGCGCAGCGAAGGCGGAACCCCATCCTCTTTTTCATTTTCATCGTTCCTTTTTAAAATCCTTTTCTTATACGTTTTGTAAACTTTTCGTGCTGTTTTCGCTCAATTTTTTGTTTAGGGGCGCCCTCACACACCCCTGGCTACGCGCCTGGGAAGAAGCTCACTAAACAGACCATTTATTACTCTCAAGACTTTATTTTCCTCTCGGGAACCTGTTTTTCACATGTATTGTTGAAAACTGGCGTTCTCGACATCCAGACTGCATGCCAGGAAATATGGATAACGGAATTTCTCTTTCACAGTATTAAAAAGAAAGCCACAAGCTACATTTCCATGTCATGCACATATGTATGATTCCGTTGTAAATTTGGATTGTTCATTGTTACACCGATTATGTTGTAAGCGTGACTGGAATCAGTATTCAATTTATTAAAATATATGAAGGAATTAGTAACCAACTAACGTTCAACAGACGCAGCCCGCATCGAAAAAATAAAACAAAACAACACAGGATTCTCGTTGATAGCCGGAGGGAAGTCTTGAAAAGGCAAAGATTTGTAGAAAATGATATGTGATGACGTTCAGCTCATTCTTCGTAGCGTATTATTTCTTAATTAGTAAAGAATTTATTTACTTTTCCAATATTCCATAATCAAAGATACAAAACGAGTACAAAATTCTGAAATCTATTGGGAACCTGCGGGAAAGCATTATCTTGGCTGTTTTCTACGTTTATAATATCTTTGCATCATATCATTGCAACAAAACATGACTCGAAGTGCAGAAAACTTACAAATGAGATTTTGAAAATACAGGACAGGACATTGCATAACATGAAGAGACAAGCAAAAAGGACAAGAAAAAAAAAAAGACAAGAGAAAACAAGACACCAGGGTTGGCGATTTTTTTGATTTTTTTAAAAAAATCAAAAAAATCGGATTTTTTTTATTTAAATCAGATTTTTTTTATTTAAATCAGATTTTTTTGATTTTTTTGATTTTTTTTAAAGTTAATTCGAAAAAAAAGTTTAATTACCGAAAGACCTCACCCTACAATGACATCAATTTCAATGTTATCATACATTTCACTCCTGATATTTTTCTTAACCATAATGACTTGTAATTAAATCTAGTCAAAATGGGCAAATAAAAATCAATTTCAGGAATCGTGTATATGAACTTAATTCTATCATACATACATGTAGGGCTATGAAGGAAACTTCCACAGGGAATTCCCAGTGAGTAGAGAATACTCCCCGTCTGTGAATTTCCACTCAGTATTTTTTTTAAAAATCCCAAAAGAAAATCTCCAGACACTCCTCAGTGAAAATTGTATCTAAATGTGCACTCAACAGCTTTGTGACAGTTTTACAAATTGGTATTAAAGCTCATCCATTGCTACAAATAGAGATGCAAAACTGTCAGTGTTGGAGACCAATATAAGAGACAGATTAGTCAAAGGGTGACTACACTACATTATGTTACTGTGATTTTTACATTAATCTACCATTCTTATTCACATGTTCTCTTAAAAATCTGTTTGATATATGGAGTAGGAAAAAAAACCAACAACTTTTGACCCTATACAACTGTAAGTTTGACTTAAAGGATAAAACCAGCAAAACTGCTGATATTACAACATATGTATTACAAAAAGAAGTATTGTATTTTAAATCAGACACAACTTACAACTGTAATTGACTGTAACTTACATGTAAGTACCTATATCCTAAGATTTAAATGTAGTTTTAAAAGTTTATTTTGAGTTTTGCAAATTGTTTTTATAGATCCTCTTTTCATTGCTACATGCAAATACAAAACTTCCATAGCACTGAACATAAAATGAGCTAGTGACTTAAAAGGTATATGAGAAAGCTTTTTTCAACATTCAAATTGTGACTGCATTATGTTAATTGTATGATTAATGTAACAAGAAGAAATAAGCATGTGGAAACTGTTGATTAGATGATTTTTTTTTAATTTCACATGATAGAAGTATAACTGTGAAGGATCAAAACTGGAAAACTGCCAACAAACCTTTTGTCATTGACTTTTACATATTATATTTTTTACATTACTGCTCTCTGAAAAGTCTTGGATTGTGTGATAAATGATAAGAAATAAATAAGAAACTTGTTTCACTATCAATAGCTGACAAAGAATGTAAAATTTCAGCAGAAAAAAATGACATTTACAAAAAATGGAGTAACTGTTGATGACACAAATCTCTAATTTTTAAGGAATCAGCTGATTTTATTGACTTGATTTTAATTTGTTTTAAGTAGATAGGAAGGATTTGTTGATTTTATGTTGATATAAAGTTAATTCAAAGTTTTTCAATTGATATAAAGTTAATTCAAAGTTTTTCAGTTGATTTGAAGAAGTAAAACTGCCTTGAACAAACAATTTGTCAATGATTTGTACATGTTTCAATGGAAGTGATTTAAATCAATGATTTTTTTTAAAAAAATCATGGTGATTTAAATCACGATTTAAATCATGATTTAAATCAACGTGATTTAAATCCGCCAACCCTGCAAGACACCGCCAGAGAGACATTACAAGAGAGTGAGATAGAGGTTGAACAGGGGAGATCTGGGAAGTCTTTCTATATCCCACGAGTTTAACGCATAGATGACTCGTATTTCGGTCTAGTCCGCTAAACACTTCAAGATCTCATTTTCTCATAAAAATTTCTAAGTAATATTCTTCATTTGTAAATCTTAGGCCCTGATGCAATTGCCATAGCTGAAACAACAGGCACTCTCTACATCGGATACTTTAAATCAAGAAAAATATCATCAGCCTTGATAGGACAAAATATCTCGTTGCCAACCAGTGAAAAAGACTTCACGCCCATAGGAGAAGGTATACATACAATGAGGGTGGATGAGGAAAGAAGGTAAGTCTATCAGCTAGACATTCAGCAAATGAAAATAATAATAAGAAGAAATCAATGTAATCAATGATGGTGGATATCGTAGAAGCTTCCACGTTTAGTCGGGGAGACGGCCGTTTTTGAGGGAAGATTTTATTCCTGATTTTGATGGAATATACACTGTAAAAAATCTTTGTAAATTTTACAAATCTCCGGTTGTAAAATTCGACGAATATTTATAGTAAACGCCACTGGCGTAAATCCCGGGGGGATATCTGTCAAAAACAACCATCATATTTCAGAATTTCTATTTGAAAATGCGATTGAAAACCAAAAAAAAAAAAATAAATATTAAAATGTGCGCAGGGGGGGTCTGTGGGGGTCAGTGAGGGGGTGTGCTTATACGTAAGTGTGAGATCGACAGAAAAAAAAATCGTCAAAAAAGTCAATCATCCCCCCCCCCCCCCCCCACTCAGAGTGGATTTACGCCGGTGGTAAACGCCTTTTACAGTAAAGGTGCTTTCACACATGTTGCGACAGTGTGGTACGACGCTGTGTCACCACACTTTTTTGTGTACAAGCCTATGGGGTATAGGGCGACAAAAAATGTCGCCGAGGCAGGACACACTTTTGTTTGCTGCCAAAATTAAAAAAAGGAGCACCAAACAAATTTCTAAAAAGTTAGCGCAAAAATTGTTCCTATGAAATTGCGCAAGTTTTGACAATATGCTCTCTCGGCTCTTTGAGAGTTGACGCGTTAATGCGCGTTCATTAGCATATGTGGTGACGCAAAGTCCCATCATGGGTGAAGACAAAACAGTGTGGCGCCACAGCGTGGTACCACCAAGCTTCAAGGGGGTGAAACTCCACTTCTGCATCCTTCCAGCCATGGAGGGGGGGGGGGGGGAATGGAGGGTCAAATTGATCCCGCGTTTTATGTACAAAATTTTATAAACCTATGGCGCCGACCATTTTTCCAAGAGTTTTCTGGCTTATTAGCATATCGAATGCGCACTGAATGATTTTTTCATTTACCGTACCGTCGCCCAGACTTCGTGAGAATTTCCTCTCGCATATCATCAATCATTTAAAATATGTCAATATTACCCAAAAGCTTACACCCCTTCTCTTTATCTGATGCCGATGCCGTTAGTAAGACATGCAGTTCTGGTTTTGACTTTATTTTGTGTTGATCACTTTCAGACTAAATTTAACACAAGCTATGTTTACAATATTATTATTATTTGAGGGATCCACATGTTATTATGTTAATAAGTCACAAAAATCTAATACATATTCATAAATATTCATGAAAATGTTATACGCGCTGCGCGCAAGCCAAAACAAGCCTGATTTTCGTTGGTACTTGGAAAAATGGTCGGCGCCATAGGTTTGCTTTTTTAAAAGTGGATCCCTCCATTTCTATAAGAGCTAATACTGTATTCTTTGTAGATTTGCTTTGTTCCATATTTCAAGTATGTAAGCGTATCCTGTCATTGTGAAAAAATATGACTAGTTATGTATGTTTGATTTCTTCAAAATTTGTTATTTTATTTTTTATCTTATAATTTTGGAAATGAAAAAATAAACACTTGAACCCATGCCAGCAATATAATTTGTCCTTTACCCTACCGCCCCCACGTTTTTTTTTTTCAATCACTATGGATCATTACATCTGCAATGTATCAACAACGTGCAGTAACATGCATGTCTCCTGGCCCTCCCCAAAACAGATACATTCCTCTTACGTATGGCTGCAATCATGGGCATCATTCGAGGGGGGGGGGGGGGGGGGGCAAAGGGACAGGGCGGTACGCGCCCCTAATTTTTTAAGAGTAGGTTGACTTTATAGGGTATGTCCCCCAATTTTGAAACAAAATAAACCTTGTCATACTAAATTTCTAGCGTAAGCCCCCCCCCCCCCCCCCATCCTGTACTTACGCCTGTGAGCTTTTTCTTTTCTTAGCAAATTTTCACGTTAAGTTTTGCTCGTCATTTTGGGGTGGGATCATAGACATATAATAAACCTATCCCCCTAAAGACTTTCACCTAAGGATTTTTTTTTTTCATTTCTGCAAACATTATAGGTGTATGCCCCCCCCCCCAAAAAAAAATGCTGAGCATTTTTTTTTTTACTCGCTAGTCAGTAAATTTTAGGACAATACCCCTCCCCCGTCCTGTATGCACTGCAATCATACCTCAATTACAAAGTAACTTCATGATTGTGTACCTGCATCTTCAACAATGCTGTCTTTTTTTGTTTTGCTGGTCCCTGGACCTTTCGACGGTCCCCCCCCCCCCCCCCCCCTCCCCGTATGGCTACAATCACACCTCAATCACAAAACAACTGACATAAAGGGGATCGGCCTCGACAGGTCTTTGGCCTGTGCCGATCTCCTACGTCCACTACATTTTAATCTTTCGTCTTATTTTATTATCGTATTCTTTCCCTTTACACCCATTGAAATGTATTGTATATACTTGTTCTTTTTTTATGGATGTGAATAAAGTGAATTGAATTGAATGATCTTTTGCCTACATCGTGCATCATCTTCAACCTCATTATCATCGGGGTTTTTTTTCCTTTCTTTCTTTTGGTAGTCAGTGAATTTTTGAACAGAGTCCCCCCCCCCCCCCCCCTTCACACCTCAATTACAAAGCAACTTCATATGATCTTGAGCCGGGATCATCATCCTCGACCTCAGGCTCATCATCATCATCATCATCATCATCATCTTCATCATCATCTTCATCATCATCATCATCATCAACACTATCCTTCTTTTTCTGTTCAGTGAATTTTTGGACAGTGCTCCCCCTTCTCTCTCTCTCTCTCTGTATGGCTGCAAAGCAACTTCATATGATCTTGTGTCAGCATCATCATCCTCATCATCAACAACAACAACACTGACAAAAGCAACATCAACATCAGATTTCACTCAAGGTTAAGAGAAATTGAAAGAAAATAGAGAGAAGAAAATTATTCCATTAGCAAAAAATGTGTAACTCTAATTTCAATGCAGCAAGAGATGAGCAAACATTTCTGGAGGCAGAAAGCTATTGTATGAATACTAGGCTTACTATTTAAACATTCTTGCAGAGTGAATCCATATAGCCTATCAATGTAACTTCATAATAACAACAATAACAATGATAATAGTAATAATAATTGTACAAAAGAATAATGATAATACTGATAATAAATGTAACTTACATATATATAGCACCAAATACACTCACACAGGGGAAAAAATACTCTACAAGCCTTGTAACTGAACTTGATGATGTGGTGAACTGCCTGAAACTTTATTCTAATTACTACTACTAATACTACTACTACTACTACAACCACCACCACCACCACCACCACCACCACCATCACACTACTGAGGTCTGCACATAGACTGGATGGAAGCTTCAGTCTGTGATAATAAAGATATTGGTGGTTCTTATAGCAATCAATACTGAAAACTTACTGTTTAATGCCGGAAAAAAACGAATTCCTGGTATTTTCACATAATTGTGCTGACTCATGTTGGTTGATGCCAGTTTTTTTCCACAAACTGAATGGATTTTGTAGATTTAGGAGGGCTGAACATCATTTTTCTCAAAAAACTGAGTTCACCCAACTGTGATAAACATGAAAAGTGTCAGGGATAGGCATGACGGGATTAAACAGTGCAAGAATTCAAATTCGCCACAGGTTTGTTTCACAGAGCCCCAAAATGACTCTTGTGACTTTTGAAAAGTGACATATTTGCCTTTAATGTTTGCTCGCTCATGCATGAGTTGACGGATCAATATCATTTTTACACAGAAGTAAGTCAATAAGTGAAGAAACACTCCTGCCAAATTATTTTGCTAAAAACTTTTTCGTTGAAATGTTATGCTACTTTGAATTAGGGGGAAGTTACTTTTTTTGTTGTGTTTAGATTAGTCAAAGGAAGGTCCAAGAACGGATGTATCATGAATTCAAACGAGGGCATTGGTTCCAATCCAAAAGTCATTTGATATAGCGCCTTTTCGCCATAACATGAATAATCATGGCTGAAGTTTTAATCCGGATCAATGTTCCCATCAAGCCTTCAAGGGGCACTGGGACACTCACTCCAGCCGGCTAGCAACGGCTTCCATACGCTTGGAAATTTCGTACCCTGATCGTACCCCGTCCGTTCTTGCAGTGCACTCAGCCTCGACTCCAGTCTCGAACAGGTCAATATCTACCGCTGATTATCCCTAATTTAGCTTGCTCCAGTTGTTTATCCACCGGAGAAATTTCTATAAACATTTCTCTACGGAAAAAGTTACATCTCTTTGAAAAAATATCGCCATTGAATTATTTTTCTCTGTTGATTTAGAGCTGAATTGAATTCAACAATAGTTTCTTTAAATTCTGGGCCTTGGAGGTGATGTCCCATACAGTTTGTACAGGTAGCCTACGCACTGCGTGGCGGACCAGCATTAACAACTACGATGAACAATGTCATAAAATGTCATTTTACCTACTTTTCAGGTCATCTTATAATCTCATTCCATTCTGACTGCTCCTTTGAAAATATTTTGCTTCCTTGGGGTTTACTCTGAATTCTTTTCACAAGACGCAGATTTGCTGAAATAAATTTCTTGAGCGGTTTGTGCTGAAATGGTCAAAAAGTTGCACTCTTCTGCCAGCCGCCATTTTACCCGAATTGATGTCTCAAATCGTAGGGAAGACAAACATGTTTTATGTATGAGCTTATGCATTAAACATGAATGCAATTACCCAATCATCGAGCGGTATTTGACAGTTTTACCTCATGAATAATAATTGACCCTCCTAAGTCGTCTTCAATTTTGCCGCTGCCGCCATCTTGGCCTAATGCAAAAGCCTATGGTAGGTCAAAGGTCAAATTATAGTTGCCCCTCTATCATTCCTTCGGAAGGCATACTGTGTATGCATCGTATCCCTGTGGGTACCACACTGTCGCCACATGTGTGAAGCACCTTTAAAGGTCAGTAAATTAGAGTGTGACGTCACATTTATCATATCGCAACGACTCCGATGCCCCAAAATTTAAAATTTCCGTAAAATTTAAGGGTGAAATGCCGTAAATCATGCCGTAAATTTTTGCACTTACGTTCATTCTGCAGTTATTTTCGCTTGCGCATGCGCTATGCATATACGCGCACTCCGTAACCTGGCAACGCGTAACGTACGCGAGTCGAATTCTTAAGCCGGGAGCCGGATAGCCGTCGTCCTTACAAGAGTTAAACCTGATTTGTAAGTGAGAAATCGTCCTAAATGTTATCAATCTTTATAAAATCAGTTGAATTGTTAATTACATTTTGATCTCCATGGCCGGAATTCACAAAAAAGTTTAATTTAGTACCAGGTTTAACTAAACTTCCTCATGGTCTTTTTTAGTCCATAGTTTAAACCTCCCCATGGTTTAAATCAATTACTTTTCACCAACGATGTGCTATTTAGTCCATGGTTTAACCAGGTTTAAACCAGGTTTAAACCAGGTTTAAACCTGGCCATGGTCTAAACACCGTACAAAATTTGGCCCATGGTTTAAACCAGAACTGAGCATGCGCAGTAGAGCAGTAGCTATCTGCTACTGCCATCTTGACATGACAGTAGTTGTCTGCTACTGTCAAGATGGCGGAGAAGGCTGGTAGCAGTCAGCCAGGGTACAGGGAGAGAAAGGGGAAAAATTGGCAGTTATGTGAGCGAAATAAACTTTTGCAGTTGTTCAGCGATAGGAGGGGAATCCTGCTTTGCACGAAGACATATATAAATACAAATTTTGCAAAAAGCAAAGCATGGGATTGGGAGGACGTACAATATGCCAGGGGAACTCCGATGCAAAATTTGGGAAAGTGGTCGTTAAATCAGATGAAAGAGCGGTGGAAGAGGGTGGCATAAATGCTAAAAGGCAATATTCATGCTACTCCAAGAATTGTGGAAAAACAGGAGGATCACCACCAACTGTTCCGCAGCGTTATACTCCTCGTAAAGGATTTATGCCCCAGTAGGCCGTGGGACGACCACTCGAAAACGGCTGTTTTTCTGACCATGAAATTCCTTTCTCTTTTTTTTCTCTTTCTTTTTTTAAAAATTTATTTACATGTATCTAGTACTCAATCATTTTTACTAGTCAAAGCACACTCAAAGATTTCTACAATGGATCAAAATCACTTCTTGAAAATTGAAAATATGAATCACTGATCTTTCACTTGCTACACTATGAAAAAATTCATTATGCATGCCGTCCTCAGTAGGCCTGATAGCTGACGAAAATTTGATGAAAACTGAATGAACCAATTGTATGTTATCACTGCCACACAAAAAAAGAGGAAGAAGAATAAGAAAAAGAAAAGGACCGAGACATTTGAATTCGTCACATGACGAATTAGGTGGTCTGTCAGCATCTTTTAGGTTTCGACATGGATCGTGATAAATTCGTTGGTAAGACTTTTGATAAAATTTTTACGTCTCTATGGGAGACTAACGTCGTAGAAATTGGATGAGTTGATATCGTAGCATACTGAAAAGATAATCCAAAGCTTTAATTCACCTGAACTAATCAGATTTTCTATAGGGTTGTACATAAACTACTGTGCTGTCATAACGGGCCAAAATCAGCCGTTTATTTCATTGACTGTGACTTTACATGTAATTATATAGTTAAAGAGGATGGTAATATAACATGTAAAAAGAAAGTAAAAGGAAAAAAAAATTGCCCCTTCCCTCCGGGACTCGAAAAAGGGACCTTGAGAATATGAGGCAAATGCTTAGGGAACAACATGGCGGCACGCTGAATGAACACGTACTGGTCGACGTCTCTTTGAATTCAGCCATTTATTCTTTCATTTATCTCACGGAATTTCCCTTGAAGAGTGTCAGACATTATACAATTAACAATGAGCAACCTCAAACATCCTAATCCGAGGAAATCAGGTGAGTCCCCTGCAAAGAAGAAACTTTCATTGAGTCAAAATCGCTCCGAGGTTTGGGGTGATACTCTGCGTGTTGACGACGAGAGCGAACCGGCCAGTTCCGGCGCTGTTGTTGTGGAGAATACTCCCCCTCCTTGGTTCACAGAATTCGAAAAGCGGCAGCAAGCACGCCTCGATGTTATCGTTGAGTTATTTCAACAGGAACAAGCTGCCTTGAAATTTGAGATGGACTCTCTGAAGTAGCAGGTCGCTGAGGTCACAAAGAAGCTTACTTTAGCTGAAACAAAAATTGACGACTTGGAGAACAGAAGCAGGCGCAGCAACTTGGTAATATACAATGTCCCAGAAGGCCAAGAGGGGTCTACTCCTGCTGATTGCAGCAAGTTTGTTACAAATCTTCTGAAGGCCTGCAGTGTTTCAGCCACCATTCAAAGAGCCCATAGAACGGGACCTCCACAGAATGATGCTAGCTCTTCGACATCTGGGAAAAATCCACGTCCGAGACTAATCCATGTAGGTTTTTCGTCATTTGTGGAAAAAGAAAGGAGCAAAAAGGCACTAGCTGAAAGTTTCAAGAAACAGACGGAAAAGAGATTCTTCGTTTCAGACGATTTCTCCCGTAGGGTACAGCTGCTGAGGAAAAAAAAAGTTACCGGAGCTAAAACTACTACGCGAACAAGGAAAGAATGCCTTTATTGTATTCCCAGCGAAGATTGTGGTAAGAGAATCAAAGCCCAAAAAATGGGCATCAGCTTCACGACCAGTTCAAGTTCTTTAGCTTTGAACTTTTAAATTTCCATACATCTAGATAGGCCTACATCCATTCTCGCAAGGCCCCTTATAACACAAGTTTTCTATTCATCTGTTCTTTATGTTGTCTGAAAATTAATTAAACCACATGTATGGCTTCTGCAATTGCTCTTACAGT
This sequence comes from Echinometra lucunter, assembly GCA_029962745.1. Taxonomy (NCBI): domain Eukaryota; kingdom Metazoa; phylum Echinodermata; class Echinoidea; order Camarodonta; family Echinometridae; genus Echinometra; species Echinometra lucunter. Next base: position 850,771 of record CM057163.1, on the reverse strand, counting down.
TCAAGAGGGCTTTCTTTTAGTATTGACAGTTTTATACTGTTTACCAGGGTCATGCAAAATAATGAGAAACTGGATAGTGAAAAAAAGTTGCTTTTTGTCTATGCCAATATGTTTTTTGTTTGTAATGTAAAAGTGCAAAAGTGCATGTGAGTAAGACTAAATCACAGTGATTTGGGTTCAAGACCATTTTAAGTAAACTTACATGTACATGTATGTCATCCGTGACCACAATCTTAGTCTTCATCTATATTTTTTTCTCTTCTTTCTTTCCATTGGAAAGTTATGTATATGTTTTCATGTGCATAAGTGACAAGGTCTAGATTATATTTATATATATATATAGACTTGTGTTTGATTTCGATGGGAGGTCAAAGTATACCTTGGTCTTCATGTACATTGTCTTTCTCCTGGGAATGACATTGTACTTGTTTATCCCTCTTTTACTAACTTAATGTGCAGAATTGCCCGTCATGATAATATGATACACTTCATCACCATCCATATATATGTAAATAGTCTTCTCTTTCTTTGCTTATACTTTACAGATACTCATGCATGTTAGATTTTAGTATAGCTGTCTGGGTTCAAAATCATGGTGTGCATGACACCCATGATTATAAACTTGGTATTATAGTATATACATGTATTAAGTGATTATATCGTATGTCAGTTACATATACATGTATATTTGATTCGTGTGTTAGGTAGGTCCGTGTGTATTGTATACGTTATAGAGACGCTGACCTGTTCCAAAAGATGAGTCATACTATTTGGTGTGCAGATTATGCTGCGCGTGCGAGCAGGGCTGTGTTTGATTTGAAGCCCTGCTCTCCATCCTGCACGCTTGCGTTCCTTTTTCTTTTTCTTTTTCTAACTCATCTGTTTATGCTTTTTCACTTGTTTATTGAGTTATTTTGTTATTTTTTGGGCGGAATTTATGTTACATATCTCCTTTTTTCTACTCGAGTTCATATTGGGTATCTTTGTGATAACATATGCAGACACTTTAGTTTTGTCATAATTTTGCTTTCTTTTATTGTGGATGGCTGGATTATAGTTTCATATATACTATTTTTTGTAGGATGGATATTTGTTATTTATATTTCTTATTAGGAAAATGGTACTGAAATTACATTCATTTAATTGTCGTGGTTTACAGGATTTTTACAAGAGAAAAAAGATATTTCATTACATGAGAAGTATTGAGAGTGATATATTTTTACTACAGGAAACTCATGCTGACCATAAGGTTGAGAATCTTTGGAAATCCCAGTGGGGTGAATTAGCATGGTTTGTAAATTATTCCTCGAACAGTAAGGGTGTTGGTATCTTTATTAGAAACTCGGTCTGTGTCAAGGTGATTTCAATTTTCAAAGACCCACAAGGCAGATTTTTCATTTTGAAGGCAGTATTGAACGAATTACAGGTTACAATAGTCAATATATATGCCCCAAACAAAGATGACCCTGACTTTTTGTTACAAGCTTTTGCAGAAGTTGATAAATTATATAGTCCTATTTTAATTGTGGGTGGAGATTTTAACGCTGTAATTAGCCCCCTTGATTACCAAGGCTCCAAACAACAACATTTTGATAAGAAAAATAGCGAAATGCTCTCAATTATAATGGAGGAATATGATTTACATGATATATGGAGAAATTTTCACCCAACTTTAAGACAGTATACAAGGCATCAAAAATCTCCAAGAGTTTCATCCAGATTGGATTATATTTTTGTTTCGAGTAACTTTTTGAATAATTGTGTGAAATCCAAAATCTTACCCGGAGTACAGTCTGACCATTCTATTGTTCTTTTGCAGTTTCAAGATAATCAACCACTGAGGGGCAGGGGTTATTGGAAATTGAATTGTCATTTTCTTGAACATGATAATGATTTTATTAAATTGATAAAAGACAAAATCAAGGAATTTCAGGAAGTTCATCAAAACTCGGGACTTAACCCCCGATTTGTCATGGGATTCACTTAAATGTTTTTTTATCAGGAATATGTATCGAGTATTCTGCCAGAAAGAAGAAAGAAAGGAATAAGGGAAAAAACAAACTACTGGCTGATATCCAAAAGCTTAAACTACAGTTATCGCATAATAATAATAATAATAATAATACATAGGATTTATATAGCGTCTTTTCCACTTTGATTAAATGCTCAAGGCGCTTAAAAAAAAAAAAATAAAAAAAAATATGTCTGTCTTCAAACCTAGTACCTACTTAGTTGGAACAAATGGGATTTAAGGTTGCCCTTGAAGGAAGTTAAAGAGTTTGTATTCTTCAGCTCCTGTGGGAGTGAATTCCACAGGGCTGGTCCGGCATGAGCAAATGCTCGATCCCCCCAGGATTTCTTTGATAGTGGGATATGTAAGAGGCCAGATTGGGATGAACGAAGAGTACGTGTAAGTGCGGGTTGGTAGTGCTGCACAAGAGAATTATTGTAATCGGGTGCTGTTCCATTCATGATATGAAAGACCAAAAGAAGAATTTTAAAGATGATGCGTTCCTTTATGGGCAACCAATGGAGATTTTTTAGGACAGGAGTAATGTGACTGTGTTTGTTAGACAAAGAAACTATACGAGCTGCTGCATTCTGTAACTTTTGTAATTTAGTGATTTGTGAGTTTGGTAAATTATAGAGTAAGCCGTTACCGAAATCAAGACGTGACGAGATGAGGGAATGTACAAGCTTCAATGTTGCAGAACGGGTTAGATATTTTCGAATGAAACCAATGTTACGCAACTGATAGATCTTCTGTTACTGATACTTCTATTTTTTCACAGCTTGAAGAGGCGGAAAATAATTTGAACAAAATTTTTGATTATGAAACAAAAGGTCTCATTAAAAGATCTAGAGTTAGGTGGTTAGAGGAAGGGGAGAAGAATTCAAAATAGTTTTGTAATTTAGAAAACAGATCTTGGCAGAAAAAGAATATAAGTAATATTCAAGATTCTGAAGGAAATCTGATTGCTGATGCACTTAAAATATTAAAGGAAATTCAGAATTTTGATAGCAAACTCTATGCCAACCATGATTCTGCTTTAGGTCCCTCAAATGAAGATAATGTAAACGAAGATATCTTTGAGAAAATAGATATTCCTAAGTTGACCGAAGAAGATAGGTCATTTTCAGAAAATCCTTTGACCAAGCAAGAATTATTTCATGTAATTAAGTCTATGAAAACAAATAAAACTCCTGAGCTTGATGGTCTCCCTGTTGAATTTTATGTTACTTTTTGGCCTGATATTTGTGATATGCTTTTAGATTCTTTTAATTTTTCTTTGCATAATGGAGTGATGTCCTTGTCCCAAAGAAATGGTGTTATTAGTCTTCTTCCAAAAAAGGACAGAGACCCTCTATTTATCAAGAATTATCGTCCTATTACCTTATTGACTGTTGATTATAAAATTTTAGCAAAATGTGTAGCTAATAGCTTAAAACGATGTATCTATTCTCTTATCCATTCTGACCAATCTGGGTTTTTGAAGGGGAGAAATATTAGTGCTAATGTCCGATTGGTTTTGGATATTATTGAATACGCTGATTTTAAAGATATTCCTGGTTCAATTGTTCTTCTTGATATTGAAAAGGCTTTTGATAGTGTTTCCCACAGATTTTTAATTCAAACTTTAGAGCAATTTAATTTTGGTAGTAATTTTATCAATTCGATCAAGACTCTGTACTCTTCGCGGCAGACTTATGTTTTGAATAATGGATTTTAACAGAACGTATTTCTATGCAGAGAGGTATTTTTCAAGGATGCCCCATTTCACCATATTTGTTTCTTCTTGTCATAGAGATAATGGCTCTTTCTATACGACAAAACAAACAAATCAAAGGAATTCCTGTTAATGGGCAGGAAGCAAAGATTTCTTTATTTGCAGATGATTCCGTTGTATTTTTGGATGGTTCAAATACTTCATTTAATCACCTTTTTTATACTTTGCGCATATTTGTTTTGTATTCTGGATGCAAAATTAATTTATCTAAAACAGAAGCTCTAAGTGTGGTTGCCAAGAATTCCCACCTGTCAACCAGGGTATTACGTGGAAGACATCTACATTTAAATCTTTGGGAATCCATTTTTCACTTAATTTGGGTTTACTCTTTGATCTAAATTATAAGGTAAAGCTGAAAAGGATGGAACAGATTATTAATTGTTGGCGGATGAGGAATCTTTCCTTGATTGGTAGAATTGTATTATTAAATCTCTCATTTTGCCTCAACTGTTATACCTTTTTTTCTGTTCTTGGTATTCAGGTGCCTTCTAAGTTTTATAAAGAATTGAATAAAATGTTTTATAGGTTAATTTGGAATGGAGGCAAGGACAGGGTTAAAAGAAAACTAATGTGCAGTGACTATCATGATAGCCAATGTGGCCTTCGAATGGTGGACCCTTATGCCTTTGCCCTCGCCCAAAAGATGTACTGGGTACAATGTCTTCTTGATGATAATTATATTTCTACATGGAAATTTATTGAGATGTCATTCTTGGAAACTTTTCATAAAGATTCAAACATTCTTTGGAAATCATATGCCCCTGAGTGTGTTTTGAGACTGTTGGGTTGTACACAACTCGCTGATTCTTTACGCACCTAGTATATCTATCGAGAACAAGCCACTTTAGATATCTTTCATTGTAATTTTTCTGATTTAGGTGCATGTCAGTCCTTATGGTTTAACAGATTGATTCGTTCAAAATCCAAACAATATTTTTATTATGGTGCATGGTATGATAAAAATGTTCACACAATATCAGATTTGCTTAATCCACCTCTCCCTGGCCATAAATTATTTGAATAATTAATGTTGGATTTTGATATACCTCGTTCTGATAGAAGAAAATTTAATTTCCTAATCCAGAATATTCCTAAGGAATGGCTTATCTCCGATCTTCAAAATATTGATGTTAATAATAGTGATTATGTTCATCATATGTTATTAAGAAATTACCCAGCTATGCTTACAACATGTTGTGTGGTAAGTCTAGCCCCGATGCACGTTATGAATATTGGAACAGTACCTTACCCATTCCTGACAATATTTCCTGGGAGAAAATACATTGCAATAATTTCAAATGTTCGATAGACACTAAAATTCGTTCTTTTTATTTCAAAGTTTTTCACAAATGCATTGCCTTTAATGATTTTCTTTTCAAGATTAAAAAGGAAAGATTCCCCCGTATGTGACTTTTGCAACAAATACCCTGAAACGCCTGTTCATATATTTTGTGACTGTGAAAAGGTTTTCCCCCTGTGGCAAGATTTATTAACTATTTTACTACAAAAGTTCAATTCCAATTTTAATTTGTCTAATTTCAAAAAAATGTTTGTTGATCCGAATGATAAATTTATATCTTCCCTATTTTTATTATTAAAGTACTTCATCTTTATCTGTAAGTTGTTCCAAATTTTGGTGCATTCAGATCATTTATTAAGAAGCAAAAGGAAACTGAATATTATTTGGCCAAAAAAAGAAACAAACTCTCTGCTCATTTCAGGAAATGGAAATTTGAAGTTTAAGTTTAGCCTTCTTTCTTCCAAAATGTATTATTGTATGTATTTATCATGTTTACTTTGTGATTCTTAACTCTTTTGAGTATACGAATACATGCCATCAGAGTTCTGACCCTATACTGTGTCAAAGTGGTCATAATTATACATGTTTTGTAATTGAGTATGGGTGACATAAATTTAGTGGCTACATTGATTTCAGTTATTATCCTAATGTTACTTTATATTTTCGGGCCAGGACTTTCCATCTTTAGGACACTGCGTAAAAGATAACTCTAATATGTCTGAGTCATTGAGATAAATTTCCGACTTTTTTTTGGGGGGGGGGGGGGGTTGTTTGTTTATTCTGATATTTTTTTTCTAATGGTTGTATGATTACCTGTAAATATTGTAATTGTTTTTGATTTGTTATATTTCAATTTCAATTCAATTTTATTTCCACTATAAAAAATACACAAAATTACAGATGTAAAAAGATATTGTACATGTGGAGGGGTCAAAGAAAGCATAAATCTTGTCCAAATTGGCCCCGTAAATTACAAATCAATTGCATAAAAAAGACAATGACAAGAAGAATACAATTATAAATAAAAATAACTTACAGAAGGAAGGGGAAACGAAATAAATTATGACAAGAAAAGGAAAGTCGTGTTGAGATAAGTTTGGTTCAGGAGATATGCTTTTTTGAACTGATTTAGAGATTTACATAACTTAATTGAGTTGGGTAATGAATTCCAGAAAACTGGTCCAAAGTAAAATACAGATCGTTTGGTTAAAAGTGTACGTGGCAAAGGATAGTGGTAATTTTTTTAATTTCTCGTTTGGTATGAATGGTATGAACTATTAATTTTGAAATAATCTTGAAGGGACTTGGGTAACATAAATATACAGGTTTGTAATGAGATAGCATTATGAATTGGCAAGATATTCATTTTTTGGAAAAGAATTGAATTGAATTGAATTGAATTGAATTGAATTTGTTATAATTTGTTTATATTTTGTTTTTGTTGACTGTTGACTTAATAAAACATATAAATACAAAAAAATGAGGCAGATGCTTTGAAGGTATACCTGAAAACAGCTCATAGAGATAACACGTAGATTCAAAACGGAATTCTAATTTCAGGTTTTCCAGTCAAAATTTCGACATGTTTTCGACATTTGCTTTAAAAAACATACGAATGCATAATATACTTAAAGATGGGCGAAAATCAAGCAGAGATAAGGGAGATGTTGATCAAAGAAGACGAGAATGTAGAATCGATAATTACGTTAATGTCATTCCCATAGAGAATACAAAAATTACGTAAAATGAGAAAACTTGACATTGTACCTTTAATCGTGAATTTAGACCATGATAACTTCATCAATAAGACTAACAATAGATATCATATTTGTAGAGAATTGTCTCAGCTACCACATATCCAAATCTCGGCGAAAATGGATGAATAATAAGCGAGATAGTTTCCGCTAAAGACAAACAATATAACGTCAAAAATTCAAAATCGAAATTTTATGTTCACATAAGAATAGGATGACCTCATAACATCGATAAGATAAATTTTTGTCATGGATTCACATCTACAACTCATAACCTTTCAGAATACGTAACAAAATATGGGGGTCCCCACGCATTCTAAGGAGCTATGGCGGATTTTAAAGGGGCATGTTTTTGCGTGTTTTTACATTACTTGCCCAATAGACGCGCACACGGATTTGGAACTTTGACGCGCGCGTGCGACCTTATGGTTAGTCGAAATCAGTTCTAAATTGATGGAAATTGTTAAGAAAAGTATTAAGAGGTGATTTGTCAAAGATGACAGAACACACACAAAAAAAAATAGATTAAAAGGCCTAAATCTTCCTATATATCGAATATCATAAAAAAAGTCTTTCATGAATTATGTATTTAACCGTATTGAAATTTAAAAAAAAAAAGACCTTATCCATAAACTTCACTAATTCAAATATTACATTTTTTAAATCTTGCCTTGAGCATGTTTTTGGAAAGGCCCTATGTAAATACCAATGTGTATGAGTGTATGTATGTATGTATGCATCTACAAGATATATTTGTGTATATATGTAGAATAGATTTTGTTCCAAGGAGAGGTATTAATTTTACTTTCATTCAGTTTTGTATCATATGAAAGAAAACTCTTTATTTTTAGATACTTGTACTGGACTATCGCTGGCAAAATCCAACGCACATCTTTGGATGGAAAAGTAACCATCGAGGAGATATATACATCGGACCTATACTTGGTGGGATTAAGCATTGGCCCGATCAGTGGTACGTATTACTTAGATTTTATTTTAAATACTTCTGCTATCGGACAATAGCAGTAAACACAGACATAATTAATCATTTTGATATGCACCCATCAGAGTAAAATCTCATGAATGAGAGAAAGTTGTTATTTGTTTTATTATCACTAAAGCTAAGGGTTTATTCTTTTTTTTAAAACTGCAATATTTCATAAATAAAGAAGTTCTAATGGTATTAATTACAATCAGTTTTTCTTTTCTATTTTAATTTTTTAACCGAAAAGGAGGAAATATCAAGATATATTACACCATGCCAGGTTACCAAAATTCAGATCCAGAACGGCAGTGTCCTGACCAACCTGCTTGTGAATGTTGTGAGATGTACAAACGCTTCTCGGAAAAAAGAAAAAATCTTCCTATGTCTCTCGGGTTCAGACAAGGGTTCCCTTTGGGAAACCTTGATATCTAGAAACTGAAGAAGAAATGAAGGGTGCTTTTTTTATAAAGAGAAGATCTTTTCCGAGGAAATTGGTTTCTCGAAAAATTTCAGAATTTGTCGACAAAAATTTAATCATAATATTCATTCATGTTACGGTCCACGTGTCTTTATAGATCTTCGCATTAGATCAAATTTAGCACGCAAAGGATTTTGAAACTAGTAGTTGTTTTTTTTCGTTGTTGCAATTTTCACCTGTGCTCAATTAAGTGTGGAATTTGACGCACACTTCATTTGGTATGTCTGCAAGCGCATTAAACTCATGCTGCATACCCTTTTTAGCGCTAAATATTTGAGATTTGTTCCGATATCATTGAAGCAAAGTTATGACATGAGGCTTGTGACCTTTACGAAATAACCATTTTGCATTTTAGCCATGTTCACTGAAGTATGACTAAGAGTTTTCCCAAAATTTTATAGGAAATGTAGCAAGGAAATATAGCTACATGCCTCTGTATTCAAATTTCATCAAAGGTTCCTGATTGAAAAAAAGACAGATTTGTTTTAGGAGGAACTTACTTTTTGTTTTGTGTTTTTATTGTGTGTGTTTTGTATATTGGCAGGAGGGCTACAGAGCATATTTTTCTGTTCCGAAACCGATTGGAGGTCTTTCTACATTGAAGTAAACCCAGAAGGTACTGTCACCCGTACGACTGAACTGACCCAGTACATGCAGATTTATGGCAACAGGGACGATCCACGCTTCTACCTTTTTGATATTACCTACTTCAGTGGAGTCCTCTACTGGACTATGCCGTATGCTATCGCTGTCATGACTAACTACCAGAATGACAACAGATACTATGAAATAAAAGAAACAAGTGAGATCGCGACACCCCAACGAATGCTATTCATTCCTATAGACCCGTAATAGGCCTGGAGCCTTTTCCAAAATGGTCACCCCAGTTTTCATATGAGATTTGACCCCTTAAAATTACCTAGACTATCAATCTCATTTACAAAAATTACTGTCATCATGAACGTAGCCTCTGGGGTAGCCCCAAGGGTTTCCCAAAAGGGCACCAAAGTCGGGTTGATTTCACCTCATCTAATATGCACCAAACTTTGTCATGATGAAAATGTATGACTATAAATTACCAAAACACAAAAACTGACATAAATTTCCGTCGGGACAGGTTGTCAGACGGTCGCTTAAAATGGGGGGGGGGGGGATCCCAATGAGGCTCGTGTACCAATTTTTGCAAGATGGAAGAGACATGGTTAAAAAAAAATGAAATGAAAGATATCTCCCATGAAAAAAACAACAAAGTGCTCTTCAACTAGACTTTGCTACAACCAAAATGCTCTCCATCTGGAGAAAATCAATTTTCTTACTTTCCAACCTCTTCGTAACTCAAAAGTGCCTTATTAGGTCCGAGTAATTTAGAACAATCTTGTTTTCTTAGGGTGCAATTTGCTGTCTATTTCAATAACAAGTTATAGAATTGTGAAAATTTTAGTTCTTTAAAAAAAATATAATCAATATTGTCAGGGTCATGTAAAGACACCTACTGCCAATCTTCCGCTCCGGACAAGAGATAATACCGACTGTCATCCCCCCCCCCCCCCCAAAAAAAAAGGCACGACACACTTTTAAAAGAGACCATAAATAAAAAGAATAAATGATTTCGGGATTATAAGGAAAAGGAGTTCACAACATCATACAGGATACAGTGTACACGCAAAACGAACAGGATTTTTACCTCACAAGCGCTTTCGTTTTATTCTCTTCAGGTAAAGTGGGCCTTTGACATTTGAACATGACTATACATGCTCTATATACAAGTACATGTATGACAAAATCAGTACCATACAAATTTTAAAAGATAAGATTAATTAGACTGTCTTGTGTTCTATGACATGATTAGTTCCTAGCTTAAGTAGGAAGTCTTTTATGTTTATTCTCTTAAGATTGTTAATCTGTAGAACTTGACACGATGAGGTGTTCTAAGATCTTAATGATGTTCCTGTCATCGTGGGAATGGTAAACAAGGGTGATATTTTGTACAGGAAAAGTACTTATAACAACAAAACAAAATGCTATAAAAGGAGAGAGAGAATGTAGCACCTTGAAAGAAGAAATGGAATGGATAATAGAGTTTAAAATCCTTCTCCACACATGGGAAGCATTGCACAGTCAGGCTCCACAGTAATTGCAGAACCTCATTTCAGAATATGTTCCCCGCAGAAGTCTCCGCTCTTCCACAAGCACAACCAGCTCAACCCCTCGGAGAAAAAAAAAAACCTTTATTTATGCAGCGCCATCACTCTAGAATGCTCTCCCACTGAGGATTCGATCAGCAGAATCGCTAGAAACATTCAAAAAGTATCTCAAATCATACATGTTCACATCATATTTTAGTTAAATATTTGTTGATATACACTCATATATATATATATATATATATATATATATATACATGTTCATTTACATATGCATTTTCCTTCTTTCTCTCTCTTTCCTTATCTCTTTTACTTTTTATATCCCTCTGCGCCTCTGCATAGTTAACTAGATCGATGGTGCATTACAAATGCTGTATTTATTATTATCATAAGGGAAGGAGAGAAAGGGAAATAATTGATGGAGGAAGGGGAAGATGTTTGCGAGAGAAGAAAGAGGGGGGCGGGCAGAGAGAGAAAGAGAGAGAGGGAGAGAGAGAAAAGGGGGGGGAGAGAAGCTGCATAGGGTTCAGAACAATGAACAAATACTACTCAACTTCCCTGTTTGGAAAATAAGTGAAAGAATATGTGAGTATAACAAATACAGTGCAAAGATAACATTTCAACAAATTTTGAATCAATATAATGTGATAGATATGCATTAGATTTCAAATATTGTAGCTAAAGGTATCAAAGAACATTAACCAGGCGTAGTGTCATGACGTAATGAGTTTTAAAGTGTACTCAGAGAAGATTTACCACATGATATTATGTTTGCAATTCAAATGTCACCATCATTTTAGTTCATTTAATCTTGGGAAATAAGAAGAAAAGGAAAAAGTTAAAGAAGAACAAATTAGTAATGCTATAACATTCTTTAAAATTACCAATGAGACATCGATTTATGGTATAGTCTAACATTGCATGTATAAAACACTCAACTTTTGATTAGACATAATACAAATATATTTCAAAAGGAAGAAGAAGAAAAGAAAAAAATATGAATATATGTATATACACAGTAATAATGACAATGATAACAATAACAGATGTTGTAATCAGAGATTGAGGGAGTACGGGGTAAGATTAAAAAGGGAATTTTACAGTTTACATAATCTAAAGAGCATTTAGGGAAGGCATGAAATTGAGATGAAGTACTTTTCTTTCAGACCCCTTTTAATTTTGTCATTTTCTTTCATTTTATAGAAAGGTGTTATACCAAAGTTTGTTTCTTGAAAGCCTGCACATGTTTCGAATGTGAAACCTCACTTTAATTAATTGATTTATCAATTAATTAACTAATTTATTTATTTCATTTGTCCTTTTTCAGTAGGGTGGCTCCATCAGTGATTAAACACTGTTTTCCGTGGATGCCCTACAACAGAAATACGTAAGATACAAACATACTGGTATATAAAAGATACTTGAACCAAAAAAATAAGTAAATACAAAGTACTCAAGGATTAGAACGAATATGACGTCAAAAAAAGAGAAAAAACAAAGAACTTGATGAGGCATTTCTGATAAAATGTGTCAAACTGATCCAGATTACAGTGCCTTCGTATGAAAAACTCTGTTTCCACATTTGGCGATACTGTTCTTGCCTTATCTGTTGCCTATGTACCGTGAGTCTGTGTCGAAGTGTATCGCCTGTTTCTCCTATGTATTGTTCCCCCACAACCATGGAAAATGATAGATGAGATTTTGTTTTGTACATGTAAAGGAAAAAAATGTTTCGAATTGTTTAATCTGCTTTTTGAAGAAAATATATTTGCTTTCCTTTATGTACTGACAAGCTTTGCATCTTTTATCGCGGTATTTTCTAACCCCATTTCCCACATTAAGTTGAGGTTTAGGGGCGGCTCTTGTCAGTAATTGCTTCAAATTTGGGCTTCGGCGTTTACTGAATATCAATCGTGTTTCTTTAAAACTGAACTTAAATCTTTTTCATTAGGTAAGGTGGTATTGATTATTTTAGCAATTTACAGACATTGGGGTTATAAGGATTATGGGTATGGACACAAGATATAGTTTCAACATTATCAATTTTTGGCTTACATGATCGTAGTTCTTCAACAGAAATTTTTTCAGCCTTTTCAATACCATTCTGGATAATTGTATCAATGAACAAATAAAGTTGATAAACTCTCACTTAATCTAGCCAAAAGCCGAAATCCAAATTATTCTTTTTTAAAACAGTACAGAGTAACAAACAGTAATTGCTTTCCCCATACCATCTTGTATCTAAATATTATACGAGAAAGCGCAGCGAGCGAGGACAAATCTATATACTCCTTTTCATGGTAGAACTGATAATTCTTCATCAAAATACACGACTGGCCTATAAGATATCTCAGTTATATATTTGGTCACCTCTCTGGCCTAATTCATTCGCTTTTAAAGACCATCCTGCATCTAAATATTTAACGACCGATCGCAGCGAGCGAAGAAAAATCTATATACTCATTTTCATGGTCATGATGGTAGAAGTTATAGTTCTTCCTTAAAATGCATGATGGACCAACAGGTATATTAATTATATATCTGTTTACCTCACTTGCCGAATACGTTTGCTTTCCGAAAACATCCCGTATCAAAATATACACTCGTTTTCGTGGTACCAGTGTTATTACGTCATCAAAATACACAAGCCGATAAGCCGAATATGACTCAGTTTAGGAACCTTACTTGCCATCCGAAATAATTCTGTTTCTGTGCGCAAGCGAAGAGAAGATTCTTTAGAACGTAGATTTGTCACCCAAATACACTAGATGATCACATAATGTATATATTCCTGCATTCGAGGATATTAGTGGGACACCTTGCTGCCAACATATCATGATATTCTAGAATCTCTAGAATCTGAGTATTGTACTTTTCCGTTCTCATATTTATTGATCTTTTATTTATCTATTTCCTCAAAAAGGGTGGATAGCCCTTTCAACAGAGGTTGATTTTCAAAGGGGTCCACATACATAACAAATCAAAATTTACAGGAATAAAACTAATGATGCAAAAAGATATAGGTTTTCCAGGTCAAGTGTCTACTGGTTGGAACCAATCATCCGTGTAGGCAGTTCAAATGTCCATGTTTTTAAATAAATGTCCACAATAGAATAATGGTTTCAATTTAGGCAGTTCAAATGTCTAGAGAGATAAGTTATTGTCCATGTTGGTACTCGATGTACCTACGGTACATGTACTTCAAATAACCGATTAGGAAGTTCAAATGTCCATGTACGGATTAAACGTCCACAGAGTATATGCCAAATAGCCTATTAGGGACTTCGAAAGTCACATTAGTAAATAAATATCCAATTAGCTGGAGCAATTTCCCATCAAGGAAATCAAATGTCGAATAGTGATCTCAAATGTCAGTAGTTTAAATCAGTGTGTACTTGAACTGTATATATACTGGCTTAGTTAAGGGGCACAAAGGGGTCATAGCCCCCTATTGATCGCTGAGCGAAAAATGAAAATAAAAACAAATTTAAGTAAATGTTTCATCGTGTTCACTTCACATAACATACCCTACTTCTACCCTGGACCATGAAAGTTAAATGTAAATATGCTCTTTCCATGACACACTCAATTTGAGTGAGCAGAAAATGCCATTCTCATGCAAATCAAATCAAATTTTATTGATATTCAATCCACAATTTTGGATTATCATAAAAAATGAACAATACAAAACAAACAAACTATTAACTATTAGCTAATATCAAACTGCAAGATATTTCATATTTGATTAAGTAGCTATAAGCATTTGATACTGACCTTTTATCCATTTATTTGTATCATAGTTTTGTTTAAAGTAATCCTGCTTCATAAAAATTTCAAATCTATTTTGTGTAGCCAACTAGCCATACAATGTATTCCAATGCTTTAAAGGTACCAGGCTCGATTAGCATTCATGTTATATTCTGGTTCCTTTTATCCTTTGATTGTATTCTATACATGTATCAGTATGTGTCTTATATGTTTATTATTGGATAATGAATTTCAAGTTCAAGTTCAAGTTCAAAGGATAATTAAGGCAAAAGTACACATATTTGGCGAACGCAATGAATAAGTGGAACCAAAATCAAAGCCCCCCCCCCCCCAAAAAAAGTGTTAAAGTATACAAAAATAATATAATCGTTTTGTGTTTTCTATAACTGCAAGACATAATATATATACATAAACAAACGAATTTACAAAAATCTCCCTACCGTGGGAGGGGGTATCCCCTCTCCCGCCCCCGGTTGCGTTGCTCTTCCGCCTGAGCCCACGCTATGCCAATTCTCATATGGGTTACCCCTAATACTGAATTTCAGTTTGCAGAAAATGCCATTTTCATGCACGAATTTACAAGAAATCTCCCTATCGTGGGGGGGGGGGGGATACCAAAGGGAGGATACCCCCTCCCACCATATAGGTTACCCCTAATACGGGATTTCTTTTGTGCATAAAATTTCATTTTCGTGCACGAATTTTCAAAAACCTCACTTCCGTGACCCAAAATGCAAACCGAATGCCTTTCATAAGTACAGCAATTGTTAATATAACCCTCCAACACCCTCGATCCTCCGCTCGGTTGCTTCGCTCCCTCGCCTTGAGAGACTTGATAGTCTAGTTGACACAGGATTACGTAACAATTTCTATTGTGTGGATATTTAACTCCTCAATGAGGATATTGGACTTGCTACATGGACATTTGATTTCCCTTTTCAAAACGATTTCTATTGTAACTGATAATATTGTGTGTGGCTATTTCAATTCTCTATGGATATCTTATTTACCTGTTTGGCTATTTGTCAAGCTTTAGGGGTCTTTTGATTTCCCTAGACCCTTGAATTACCTACTATGACATTTGCTCTGATACTGCGGATACTTGACCTGGAAAACTAATAAACAAACGACCGATCGCAGCGAGCGAGGAAAAAGCCATATACTCATTTTCATGGTAGAATTTATAATTCATCATCAAAATACATGATGGGCTAACAGATTGGGAATAGGCTATTGGTCACAGGCCGTTATCTCCTAAAAATTCATCTCTTTTAGGTCAACTTTCCGCTTGATTCCTTGAAGTTATCTTACTATCATTCTTTGAAGAATAGTATAACATTATAGCTGCAGACCCAAAATGCAAACCGAATGCCTTTCATAAGTACAGCAATTGTTAATATAACCGACATTAGCTAAGATACTTAAAATCGAGCAAAGCGAACTTGCCTTTCCAGGTTTTTCTTTTGTTTCTTTCCCCCTTTTCCATCATTTTCCTCTTTCCTTCTTTCCCTTCCTTCATCTTCTGCACCTCTGATGTTCACTTACCGAGGACGAGGATGGTGAAAGATCGAGCAAGAATACTCGACACTACAGCTGGGACAGCCCGGCCTGACCTAGCCTCTTGTAGATGGCCTTAGAGTCCGTAGTGGATATCAAGGCGAAACATTTGGCGAGCGAAGCGGCGTTCTGACTTCACTCGCCAGAGGATTTGCCCCAATATAGACCGGCAGCTAGGTGACTTTTGATTAGATGAACGAGGTACCAACATCTGAGTACTGAAACCCACAACGAATTTTCTGCTGCAAAGTGCCCGGCAGACGCCCCCAAAGCGCCAATGTTTGCATAGAGGCTACATAGAGGCTTGGTTAGATGAACGAGGTACCACACGAAATCCAAGGCAGATTTTGCGGCTCATTAAACTGATTTCGGAATGGCCCATGACAGACGAATTTTCTGCTTCCAAGTGCCCAGCAGACACCCCAAAGGGCATTATTGCATAGAGGCTACATTGTAGACTTTGTTAGATGAAAGAAGTACCACACGAAACCCATGGCAGATTTTGGGGCTCCTCACACAGATTATGGAATGACCCATGACAAACGAATTTGCTGCTGTTTGTGCCCGCCAGCCACCCCCAAAGAGTGGCCCGAAGGCACTTTTCGTATGTTTGACCCAGGTCAAACATCCTATACCACTTAAAACAAATATGAAATGGTTAAATCGATGTTACAAAGTCCCGAATGGGCTATGGCAGACAAATTTTCTGCCACTTTGTGCCCGGAAGACGCCCCAAAGTTTGGCCAGAATAAGTGGAGTCATTCGTCAATACGTGGTCAAAATGAAATCATATAAATGTAGTTTTTAAATTTCATGTGTTTCATGATTTGGTGTTTTCCTGAAAAAATATATATAATAATAATAATTATTCTCATATTTTCTTTATTTTTTCTTAGAGAACTGGCAAATAACTGGCAAAGAAACATCAAAAAGACTACGAAATAAAATGGGGAAACATTCAAATATCTTATAAATTCAAATATCTTATAAAGAAAGAATTTACAGGGACGATGCAAAATTTAATCAATCATGTTTTTTGTTATTACTTGTCCTTTAATGTGTTAGCATAATTCTTTTTTTTTTTTCTTCCCTTTTCACTTTTTGATAATATGTTTGTATTCTGATATTATTTAAATGTACAGTTATCTTTACACGTACTTTCGTAGATTCATTTATGTAGGCGATAACCTCTTGTTTCTTATTTGTGCAATGGACCTTGTGGCAGATTAGCTTTGTATTTTTGTGTTAAATAAGTTATCCAATAAATTCTACTACTACTACTACTACTACTACTACTACTAATAATAATAATAATAATAATAATACTACTTCTTCACATATCCCCCCCCCAAAAAAAAAAAAAAATGAACTGCCAGGAGCACCGCTACTATGGCTACAGTTACCACAGACGTCAGCACCAGATAATACGGTATACTGTCAAAGCAAATTCCATAATCAAATTGTGATTAAAAAGACAATATAAACTTTTGAATTCATAAGCCATGTCTTTCACTGCATAAACCCATATCCATTATAAACTCATTAGACAATCAACAATTTTTAAACTGGATAACTTTTCACTTCACCCAAAGCCAATTCCTGCGCAGCCTAATATTCATGTCCTTGAGGGCAGTGCTCACTAAAGTATAAAATATTTTTGGACTTGTTGGTGTCATATAACAGAGCAGACTTTCAGCTATCATATATTCCCAGAATTGGATAAACAATTGTTTGGGGGCTATTTTAGAATTGTATCGTGTTTTTGTTTTGTTTTGTTTTGTCTGACATACGGGAGAGCAGCTGGCAAGGTACGCGTTTTTGTTTCTGTTTATTTCAAACACATGAAGGATAGATTTTAGCACGGCAGTCACATAGCTCAGATACTTGGCAAGCCGCCTATTTTGTCTTGTCAAACAGGTGACGATGGACAATAGTTGTGTTAACGTGACACTTATAAAATTGATTTTTTTTTTAAACAATAGAGTTTTAAAAATTCAGTAACTTATTATTGAATTTATCAAATGACACCAAATTGCACCCCAAGAAGACGACAATATACTCAAGATTGTTCTGAATCAATTTGACATGAAATGAATAAGACACTTTTGAATACTTTTACATATGACCCACCTGGTTCCAGTAATCAGTGGGTTAAGTTAGGAAAGTAAGAAAATTGATTTTTTTTTTTACATATGTGAAATGGGGTGACTATTGCAGGTAAGTCTACCAGACTATAAACTATATCCGACCTTACATCCGTCATGATAAGAATCTCTGAAATTGATTGGTCAAATGCGCATCGTGTGATAAAATACCATTCCCAAGGCAATAATTAATGGATAATTTCAACATGATGATATTTTGTTTTTATATGTGTTCATTCAACCGTGAATTGATAAATATCAATCGCAAAAGTTTAAAACACCCTTCCAAAATATGAGTTCCTCTGCACTAGATCAAATTAACCGCGCAAAAGATGTCAAAAATGCAGTTTTTGCCATTTTCACCTCTTGCTCACTCAAGCATGAAAGTTGGTGGGCAACTCATTTGGTATGTTTGGTAACGAATAAAATTTATGTTGCATACCTTCAAACGCAAAAAACTTAAAGTATGTTCCGATATGACTTCATCAAAGTCATGGCAAGAAGCTTTTGAACTTTAAAAAATGACAATGTTGCATTTAGGTCGTGTTCACTGAAGCGTGACTGAAGGGTTTACCCTGAATTTGACAGGAAATGTAGCTGAGAAGTGTAGCTACATGATTCTGTATTCTGATTTCATCAAAGGTTCCTGACTGAAAAAATACAGAAATATTTTTAAGGGGAACGTGCTTTCGTGTTGTGTTTAGATCGCGCGCTCAATGCAAAAACTTCAATAGCGCTATTATGTTATCGAGAATCTAGATGCAGAATTTATGTCGAAAATGATTATGCGCAGATTCTACTCTTTTACTAGAAGACGGATATAAAGCAAATATATACGACCGTGAGAGGGTCTGGTTAAATTATGGTGCACTCAGTAACGCGAATGCGAAAATATTTCCTTCGCGGCTGCGCCCCTCGGAAAAATAGTCGCATTCACGTTACCATAGTTTCCAACCAGACCTGTCACAGCCGTTTATATTTGTATAAGAGCCTTATTGCAGGCTTATTATTTTAAGTAACATAGACATGAGGAAAAACCTGGGGGGATTTTGGTTTTGCCCCTGGGGGAATCGGCTTTATTATTGTTTGCGATGTCACAGACGATAAGTTTGGGGATTTCGTTCGGGTGGGGCGTGTCAAACACAAACCAGTATCGGGGGGGGGGGGGAGGGTACAGTCCCGAACGAATTTTGTTACCTTGTAAAAAAAAAAAAAAAGAAGAAGAAGAAGAAAAAGAAAAAAAAATGTTGATCGTAGAGACATGGAAACTATTTCGTTGTTGTTGCTTATCACCGAATTTCGGGGTAAAAAGAGACAACTGGTGTAGATAGAATCATAATTGCTTACGATATTATATATCGATCCTACTCCATCGAATATTTATCTAAATATTTATTTTAAAAGTAGTCTGTTTTACAACCACGTTTTGACTAACTGTACACTTTCTAGAAAGTAATCCTGAAAGTCTTAGAAATGTCTTAGATGAGAAAAATCCTTTGTAAACTACTTCTAGCAGAAGTATAGAAGAATGCTTAGAAAGTCTTAGAAATATCTTAGATGAGAAGAATCCTTTGTAAACTACTGCTAGCAGAAGTATACTGTGAGTGATGTGCAACCAAAAAATCTAACAAGCAGGCAAGAGATGAAGCTTTCCGAAAGAAACGGAATCTCAGGAAATACTCGGTGTGCACTTGCAATGAAATCTCAAGAGGGAAAACGGGTTTCTGGTTATTCTAGCTGGAGAGAGAGAGAGACAGACAGACAGAGACAGAGTATGTGTGGAAATAATTCAAAGGGTCTTGTGATTTTGTCACGTGTCAGCAAAACTTAAGAATTTGAAAGAATTTTATATTGATTGATTGAGTGGTCAAGGCGACACTGTTAGCACGTAATAAAGTGAAGTCAAGTGATATCAATCTAGACATGATAGAGTCAGTTTATTATTTTATAACATTTTTTTTTAAATTTTACCTGGAAGCGTGGGGCTACTAAAATACTACTGAAGTATAAGTGTTGTAGCTATAGTATCATCATTCTTCGAAGAGGACATGAATATTAATAACCAGGATTTTGAGACATAAAAAATAGAATGAATCGTGGATAATCATGTAAATATTAAACAGTCTTGTGATTTTGTCACGTGTGGTCAGATTTTATGAATTTGAAAGAATCTTATGTTTCAAGACGACACCATTAGCGCATAATGAAATCAATTCAATTTACGTATAAATCTGGAGTCAGTTATATATCATACATGCGTTTTTCTTTTTTTTTAATTACCTGGAAGCGTGGGGCTACAATACTTAAAACACTGTTGTAGCTACCGTACTATCACTGTTCGAAGAGGACTTGAATATTGATATCCAAGATTTTGAGACATAAAAAGAGATGGAAAAAAATCGGTGAACATGATTGCAGTTGTTCTTTGCTCATTTCGGAAATTCATTTTTGAATGAGCATACATAAATGAATTTCGCTCTGCATAAATTGATTAAAGGTAAAATGACATGCAAGAGAAATTTGATTAACATTATATATTTGGATGTTTCATAGGTTATTTTCTTTCAATGTTTTCTTGGAAATATTTTTAATGTGGGTGTACTTGACGATGTTAAATAATTGTAAGGGTGTTTTTTGATGAATTTGGCTCTGTAAATATGATAGCTTTCATCAACTTCTATCAATATGTTCTAAACCAGTTTTGTGTTAGATTCGTTTGAGATAATCTATTCAATAAGAGTGACAAATTTTCAACCACATTTGGTCATTTCGCAATCCATTGCATGGATTTACTTGTCTCGTAATGGTCACTATGACAGCATATGATGATGTTATGACACAGTAAAAACACAGGGATTCTGGTTGGAAGCTATATAGTGTGTACTGTACCGAAGGTGGCATGGATGTAAAGACTATTATTAAGGGCGTAACTTAAAAAACATTCCTCTTTGAGTCAATGATAGCCTATTGGAATACCAAGAAACGGGAATCTTGGCAGTAAAATGTACGTATACTAGGGTTATATATTTCCTGTATATATCTGTCATTTTAAAGAGTCTACATCCATTGAATGTCATCTGCCACGTACGGTCCAGCCTCTGAATCTATTCTGAAAAAAAGATGAATATAAGATGCCTAACTTAACATCATCACAAGTTAAATAAGTTTGGTGATGTGGTTGGGGTTGGGGCGTCCGAAGCAAAAACAAGAAACGGGGAGGGTACGTTCTCCAACAATTTTGTTACCATGAAAAAGTTTGGTCTCAGAGAGATGGGAACTATTTCGTTGTTGTTGTTGCTTGTAAGTGGTTACCAAACCCACAAGAGTTACGAAAAAAAACCGACCACCTGTATTGATCACATTCTGAGCTCTATACCGGAAAAAACACATATTAACTGATGTATTAAATGTGTCATTAAGTGACCACTATCTTGTAAATATCCTGAATAATGCCATTGATCTTAGAAATACGAAGGAAAATCATGAAGTGAAACGATTTCGAGACTTCAGGCGTTTCGATGAAGCTACAGATAGTAGTAATATGTTTGAAATATTTAATGATAACAATGATGATTCGTTGATGGTATCATGGAAGTCCTGGAAAGAAAGCTTTTTAAAAGTATATGATCAATTTGCACCATTCAAAAAAGTTCGGGTAAAAGATCGTTATTGCCCGTGGATTACTTCTGACATTGTTCAGTTCATGCACATTAGAGATTATTTGAAAAGCAAAACTGACTAACTATTTTGCACTGTTTTATTACAGTATAACTCTCACTTTTATATTTTTATTCTCTTGATGCATTTTGATTATTGTATTAATGAATTGTTATTTCAAGTTTTAATCTATTTTGAATATTAACAGGACCTTGTTGATAAACATTATATCTGAACATGTAATCCTTTATAAAGATGTTTCAATAAAAAAAAATATTTTAATAAACCTGCTGTGGGTAGAATGATAAAATGCTATGCGGTAACATGTCTAAATCTCGTCACTTCACGTGATATATCGATCCTGCCTCTTTGACTACACTTATTTGAATACTTATTTCAAGAGTAGAATGCTTTAGTGTCACGTTTTGAATAATAATTATAACAAAACAAAACCTTGCTGCTTCAATAGCATTTAAAAAAAAGATATTCGTATTTATGTAACTGTTGTGTTTGAATTATGTCGTTATATAATCATACCGTACTGAGTTCGCATGGTATGAAGATTCTTAGGGATACATTCAATCTGATTCTTTTTCAGCTTTTATACAGGAAAATATGATTATCTTTATTTGATTGCCTTAATAATGTTATAATATTTGTGATGCACCATTTCAACGTTATCTTGTTATCAGCCATTCCATGTAACTAGACACCAAGAGCTTTAAATTTCAAATTCAACTAATTAAAAAAAGCGATTAATGTTCGGCGAGGTATATGTTCAAAAGGTGTGCATCTGATTTTCACCACGTTTCACCTCAGACCAACCGAGTTACACCCTCCTCAACAGAGTTCAAATTGTAGTCCCAAATGACACTTTTCACGCGAGTCACACCCATGTGTCACGCAAGTCACATTTTCATACAGGTGGCTGACTTAAAAGTAAAAGTCAAAGGATAAAGAAATTTTGACTTAGTACTGTCTAATGTCTCAAAATTAACTCCAGGAAATTTGGTGTGAATGGGGCAAGTACTTCTTTTACGAAAATGCAGTCAAGTACAGTTAGGTCAAAATTTACAATAGTGTCGCGTCACGCGAGTCACAACTTAAAAAAAGAAATATCTCCAACAAGTATGACTTAACATGAAAGATTTCTGTTTGGCAATGTGTGTGATCAATATTGATTATGTAACACAAAACAGGTCTACAAAATAAGGTTTTCAAGTACTTAACCTTAACGAATTGAAATTTTGTATAAATGTCACGCGAGTCACAATGGAATGGCTGTTATGTTCCCAGCAATTCAGTTGTTTGACTGCTAGTGTGGATGTTATCTTTCCATATTTAATTGGTTTTCTTTTTCATCCAAATAAACCAATTCAATTCAGTTCAGTTCAATTCAATTCAAAATGGTACACTTTCGTGAAGAAGTTCTGAAAGTCTTAGAAAAGTCTTAGATGAGAAGAATCCTCTGTACTGCTAACAAAAGTAGTTTGTGAGTGTTTTCCAACTAAAAAAAAAGGGATGAACCTTTGAAAGAAACGGATTCTCAGAAAACACTGTGTGTGCACTAACAGTGAAATCCCAAGTTGGCCAAAGATGCTTCTCATGGTGTCTAGAGCGAGAAAGAGAGTGTGAATAGTTCATATAGTCTACTAATTTAAACTCACTGCACATATTCAACAGTCTTGTGATTTTCTCAAGTGTCATCAGATTTTATGAATTTGAAAGAATCGTATATCATAAGACGACACAATTCACCTGCCATTAGCACGTAATAAAGTCAATTCAAGTGATATATCAAATATGGAGTCAGTTTTATATCATACATTTGCTTGTTTTTTAATAACATGGAAGCGGCGGGCTACTGTACTTAAAACACTGTATATTGAAGTGTTGTAGATACCGTACCATCATTTACTGATGGAGTCCATGCATTCTTTCAGCCCATTTTTCGTAGGCCTATTGTTCATAATGTCAGAAGAATGCATTATTTCGAAGAGTGTTCGAAATTATTTCCGAAGAATTACCTAGAAGAGGAATATATGCAGATAGATAGATAGATGGATGGATAGATAGATAGATAGATGGATAGATTGAGGGGTGTGTAAATCACAGGAGTGAATAGATTGATGAATATGAGGCAGATGGATGGATAAACAGAAATATACCTATAGATATGTGGATGAATAGGATATAGATAGATAGAGGAACACTACATGGATGGATGGATAGACAGAGGGATACGCGTAGATAGGCGGATGGATAGAAGGATGAATAAAGATAGGGATCGTGTAGATGGACAGATCATGGATATAGACAGATAATGATGTAGATGGATCGATGGATAGATAAAGAGGGATACGTGTAGATAGATAGGTAGATGAAAAGATAAATCGATCGAATCGATCAACCATGAGCTCAACACCTTGAACCATGTGTTTTCTTTTAAATACTACTGGAATGATAACAGATTAGGAAGTCTCCGTTAAAAGAAAAATGAAAGGTAAATAATGGAGCAACTAAGAAAAGGTTTCATTTGTATGAAAAATTGCATGAAATAAATATACTAAAAGAAGTAATGAAAAACTTTTAGGAATCCATACCACGTGTATCGTCACCTTTTAGCTGTGAAGAGTAGAATCGAAATCATGTACCATACATGTACCATACAGGGGAAAGTTTTAGCTTGTAGTTAGTACACCTTAACCTTTGGAAGAGGGGGTTTTTCAGCAACTAAATCCAGCCCTATAATAATATTCATAAATCTTGTTTAATTCTTATTGTGTTTTTGGACCTTACCGTGTAAACAGAACCACTAGAGAGAGCGTCTGGCCAACTCGGTTTCATTAGGTTACAACATGGCGCAATTTCTTTTGCATATTTTGCTTGCCTAACGTACAAACAAAACGCGCCATGTTGTTACCTGTATACGGCACCGCGTGTATGCGCGCCCCCATGCGCCGCTGTATGATGACGGAGAATCCTTCAGCAGCCGCGCGGCCCAAAATAAACTAATTTTCCGGGTAATGTGTCAAGGAAAATCGGCTGTAACATAAAAAGTGGCAGAAGGTGGCAGCCAAATTTGGTATCAACTTAAAGCTGAGACATCAGGGAAAGCGCTGATGATAAAATCGATTTGGAAATCCGTGGAACTCTAAACGTTCCTTATGGATTCATAAAAAACACGGAAAATCAGTCTATTTTGTACGATAATTACCCTATGATATTCACAAATATCGTGTTTCTATCCATTTGAACTCATTCATACCGGCAAATGAACTATCAGGAATATGTGGGAGCAATTTTAGATCGATAAGTTAAAAATTACATGTTGAAATAACTTATTCATAAAATTTGTCAATATTTGCACTGAAACGCACAATACGTCAAATTTTGCTGTTTGAAGTAGGAAATTCACATCCTTAATGTACATACCGGAGTTAAATATTTTACTGAAGTTTTCTTCAAAGTATAGTCTTTCAAAAGGATATGACAAAAATTGAAAAAATTAAATTACCCAAATTGACTTTTGGCGCACTTTGGTTTCGCCCTGGCCCAGTGTGCGACGCCATTGCTGCGGTGGGCAAGCGCGCTGACCGCGATTGGCTCTGTGTACAAAATGAATGTAAGATATGAGATATGCCCCGATATTGTTCCATTTACTTTATTCTAGATAGATAAAATAAAGCATGGATACATGGGTAGATGAGGTAAGACAATGGTCATATCTGACGGATGAAGGTATGATGTATTTTTGTACTTTCGATGGTTTTTCAACTTAGTTTTTTCAGTAAAAGTTCGATTTCAGCATAGAAGCCGTAGTAAACGGGAGCCCTAAATCTTACCCTTTTTACAAAGTCATGTTTTCACTCATTAAATTTTACGCCAAAGTACATAATGATAATGCTTCTTGACTTCAAAATCCTTTCTGTTGATGTTTTAACCCACTTGCGACGAATTCCTTTACATTGCTTCCGGAAACCTGTGTAGAGAGCACGGCTTCTCCCACAAACAGGCTTCATGAGTCAAAAGCGAGTGAATTTCGCACTCAGTTAGCTTCCAATTTTTAAACTTTCTCTAATTCTTGTGGAATTTGAGCACCACACAGCTGCGACCTGAACTTCCCTGATAATTTCTCATTGCAAATATTAAAATAAGTCTGCATATATTGGTCAAAATAGACAAAAAATCGAGCGAATGTACATAACGCGCTATTGACTTGTGTACTATAAGCGTTGGAGCGCCCACCGCAGTATGTCGAACTGTGTCAAACAGTCAGCTGCCCTCTTGCGTTGTGAAATTGGTCTATACGATCTTATAACATTGTTATATCAGGGTGTTTTCTGTTGAATTTTGCTGAAGATATGCCTTCAGCACCTTCGTTCAGTGTGTTATAAGCATTTTTTTTGTGCTCGATTCTTTCGAACTAATCTGTTCTTTAAAGAGTGTCACATTTGCAACTACATTTTGACATGGTCATTTCACAATCCATTGAATGGATTTATTATTGTGTAATAGAGAATGAAATAAATACTATTCAACAAAATCCAATCCACTGTGGTTGTTATATTTTATATACTGTTTGGTAATGAAAAGGTTAGTATACGCTTGCCGGTGTGCTTGTTGTTTTTTTTTTCTTTTATTTCATTAATTTGCAGGCAAAGGTAAAAACGTATTTACTAAAGAAACAAAGAAATTTCACCGACTAGTGCCTGAGGATGTTTAAAAGGAAACAAGTTCCTAATGAAAGATTCTCCTTACTACTAGTCGGTGGTTCACAAATACACATTATGGTCTACATCTACTTCTATATACATGCATTTTTTTTTTATTTATTTATTTTTTCTTTCTTTCTTTTTTTCAGTTTTTTGGTCTTAATGCAAGCAGGAAATATGTATCCTTATAATACAAGTTAAGAGGAGAATAAAAGAGGCATGAAGGGAAAAAAGAAACTAAGGAGAGGAACAGTGGGAAGGGGGAGAGAGAGAGAGAGAGAGAGATTAAGAGATCATAGAATAAAGGTGCTTTCACACATGATGCGACAGTGTGGTACGTACCACACTGTGGCGCCACACTGTTTTGTTTTCACACATGATGGGACTTTGTGTCACCACATATGCTAATGAACGCGCATTAATTAACGCGTCAACTCTCAATAAGAGACCATATTGACAAAACTTGCGCAAGTAATCTCGTGGCAAAAATTTTTGCGCCAACTTTTTAGAAATTTGATTGGTGCGCTTTTTTTTTTTTTTTTTTTTTTATCTAGGCAGCAAACAAAAGTGTGTCCTGCCTCGGCGACATTTTTTTTTTTTTTTTGTCGCCCTATACCCCATAGGCTTGTGCACAAAAAAGTGTGGTGACACAGCGTGTTACCACACTGTCCCATCATGTGTGAAAGCACCTTAAGAGAGATCGGTGAGAAAGAAATATCATTCATAACCAGGTGATAGTATGTTTTACATACAATTTTTACAAACTAGACCTACATCTGGCATGCTTATATACAAGTTTTCCCCAGCCAATTTCGCAACTTTGTCAGTCTAATTCATATCATGAACATTCAATTTAAAAGATTTTTGCCCAGCCGTGTCGTACGGCAGTTCATATTCGTGATTTGAGCTTTCGAAATCATACTGGATGCATTCAACCTCACGGTTTTCGTATCCAAATTCACAGTTTAGATGATTTACGCATATTTATAAAGCATCCATTCAATTTAACATCGCATGGTCACATGATCACAAAAAAAAAAAAAAACATTCGTGCGTTCCAATTCATTTTGAGCACCCAATTCAGAGGTTTGAACATTCAAATAATTTCTTCAGGATAAATTCTTATATCTTTGTATCTTTGTATGTGTGACATGATATCTGCCTTTCAAACCAGAGCCTAAATATCCCCCCCCCCCCCCCCAATGGCTCACTTGAAAATGCCATCGTTTGGTGACCAATATGACTACAGGCCAGGGGAGCGTTTCATGAAACAATTAGTCGGTGGTTTTCACCGACTAATTTGCTTTCAGCCAATCAGATACGAGTATTTTCAGTAGCTTATAACATTTGTCGGTGATTTTCACCGACAAAACTCTTGATGAAATGCTCCCCTGATCATATTTCTCTTCCATAATGCAGAATTCAAGCAGGTCGAGACGAAGGCCTTGTTATAGTTTATTTCTACATACATAATGATTACATAATAAGGTCGAGACGAAGGCCTTGTTATAGTTTATTTCTACATACATAATGATTACATAATAAGACCTAGACTACCTTGAAGAAGTTTCAGAAAGCAACTGAAAATAGTGATATTTCATGCACGAGATTTGAAAACGTGATGCTTGGATGTAATGGTTTTCAAAGTACAATATCCCCCCCCCCCTAAGTTAGATGATGAAACACTTGCATGAAACGAAATGCTGGTTATCTTATATTGTGTCCTTCACTCCTTCCTCGGAAAGATTGTCATATTAATTTGCATTTTCATATCTGAAGGGATGGACTGCATATATACACACATTTCTCCACGTCACGCAATTGAGTTGTATAGTTGTATAGATCTTTGACTTTGGGGCATGCGTAGAATGCAGTGACTGTCCATCCTTTACAAGTATTGAAGTATAGCCTAGCAAAAAGGGTCTACTGCATTTGGACTCATTTAGGAAATGAAATTCGAAATCAGCCCCTTTTAAGGGGAATTCTAAACAAAATATAGTTTAAGTTGATATGAATGAAAATGTTACGAATTTGACTGCCCATTCACGAATTTGACTGCTCGGAAGCTTCCTCTTCGGCAGTTGCCCATGAATTTGAATGATTCCTACGTACATGACGTACGTGCTAATTTGAATGATACAAAAGCCAAATTCCTCGCTCGTAAAGCTAAATTGATGACTTAAAACACTTTCGAATGACAGAAAAAATAGTAAACGAGATTTTTTTTGCTAAATTGAATGAACAATTTATCAAATGGACTGACACAAGTGCGAAATTGGCAAGGAAAACATATATTAAACAACACTACGGTCCCCAAACAACCGTTCTAACAGTGTAATACATACGTGTACACAAAGATAAGTAGTAAGTATGGAGGCGGGGGAATCAAGCGTACACGATAATTGTACATCATTTGAATATAACATTCACGTTTTACATACATTTTTTTTTCAAACTACATCTGGCATGCTCAAATACAACATTACTTGCAGAACCAGTGATCACATTATTACTTTAAAGACGCTAGTTGATAACACCGGCGTAAATCCACTTTGAGGAGTGGGTGGGGAGGGGGGGGGGGATGATCAAATTTTTCTTTTTTCTGTCGAACTCACACTTATAAATAATAAATACACACCCTCACCCACCCGCACCGGACCCCCTTACACACATTTTAATTCTTATTTTGCGAGCCTCTACAAGAAAACCTCTGTTCTTGTTTTCAAATAAAAATTCTAAAATATGATGATCGTTTATGACACATTATCAAAAAATTTTATGACTGATTATAACTAAAATATCATTTCTTTCTTTAAGAGTGGGGGGATATTTGTACATGCCATCCCCCCTCTCGAAAAAGTTGGGGACCCACCCCCCCCCCCCCCCCGGGATTCAGTACGCCAATGGTGGAGAAAATTGTTAAAAGTAAGAAATACTTTGTGGGCTTGCGCAAAGCGTTCGATCTTGTGGACCGAAAAGCTTTACTCTTCAAGTTGAAAAATTACAACATAACGGGTCCATTTTACGATGTAATTGAAAATATGTATAAAGATGTTCGATTTTCTATCAACAAACTCGAAAATAAATCACCCCTTCTTTCTCACCTTCGGTAGGAGTAAAACGAGGATGTGTACTTAAAGCCCAACCCTTTCCTCTTTGTATTTGAACGATATTGTAGATTCATTTGGAGATGATTGCCATCCGGTGACACTAGGCTCTGGAGAAAAAATATCATGCCTTATGTATATATGCAGATGATCTTGTCATCGTTATTTGAAAAGGAATATGGACTTCAAAGTGCATTGAACCACTTAAATAAATATTGTGAAAAGTGGAATTTAGAAATTAATACAGAAAACATGGATAAGACAAAGATAATGATCTTCAATAAGACAGGAAGAATGGTGAAGAAAAGTGTATTTTTATTTGATAAAACAAAAACAGAAATAACTAACGCATACAAACATTTAAGAATCATCTCCCAACCATCAGGTAATGTACTCATGCAATTAAACATCAGGGGTGTTTCTCAAAGACTAAGAAACATCAGGGGTGTTTCTCAAAGACTAAGAAACATCAGGGGGTGTTTCTCAAAGACTAAGAAACATCAGGGGGTGTTTCTCAAAGACTAAGACTGACTCAAATCACACTTAACAACAGCCGGCCATTCATTCCACAGATTGTTTTCACTATAGGTACCTCAAGGGATGTGAAAGTCACAGGCATAAATTTGCAGAATTCACCTTTCTTGTTTTCTTCATAAATGAACTTGATAAAAAATGTCAATTCTGCAGATTTGTCACGGTGACCACAATTTTCAAATTTATGAGAGACCCGTGGTGGTTAAAAAAAAAAGTGGCATGAATGGCCAGCCATAGTTAAGTGCGATTTCAGTCAATCTTAGTCTTTGAGAAACACCCCCCCCCCCATCAATAAAGTATAAAAAAAAAGTAAAAAAAAAAAAAAAAAAAACATATTCAGCCTATACGAAACATTTTCCCCTAAGACCGAATATGCTTAATTAATACCATACTTGAAACTTTTCGATACCTGTGTAAAACCGATCATTCTCTATAACTCTGAAATATGGGGCCTGAATATTTGTGAGAGAGGGGAAATTGAAAAATGCTATAAAACATTCCTACAAGAAGCCCTACAACTAAAGTTTATAAGAATACTGCTAGGAACTAATAGATCGGCGATGAACAGGATGATTATCCCTTGCTTTAACCCATTCGTGACAGAGGTCCACATTTTGTGGTTTGGCCTAATATCTTTTGATGCAAAGCTCTAAAAATCATACCAAATACATGAGCAGAAAGAGCAAAAAATTCTACACAAACTGTGCCCATTTTGGTTGCGTCAATATTCATTGTTTGATGCTGAAAACTTTTTAAAGGAAAATAAGCATTAAAATCCTTAAATTGGCAATGTGATAGAAAGTTTAAAATCACCATTTTCTCATCATAATTTCTGTCAATTTATATTCATTTCAGATACATGACGTTTTATAAGAAAAATCTAGCAATAAAATAAAAATGTTGGTGTTGCCAATTTGAAGAATAAAAGCTGATTAAATTAGGCTTTAAATAATTCCTGTCATGAATGGGTTAACAACACTAAAAGATGCAGTCGGGTGTTGGCATCACATAGTAACCTCTGCCGATAGTAGTGCAGTACAGCAAGCTTACTTCGAGGGCATGAACAGAAACACTAATTATTGCAAACACATGAAATCTCTACTACATTCATTAGGATTCTCACATATTTGGCAAAATCATAATACATTCTCAGTCAGAAGGTTGAAGAAAGCTATACTTGGCACATTAAAAGCTAGATGTATAAAAGCATGGAAGCACATTCTGATATATGAAAGATAATATTGAATACTCTCCAAACTTGAAAACATATAAAGTCCTAAAAACAAATTACAAATTGGAAAACTGCTCCATATGATTTTACCTCATCTTAAAAAATTAAACGAAGAGAGAGAAATCTAAACTAATAACGACAAATTATAATGAAACAGACATAAACACAATTAATCCTAGGTATAAGCCAAGGGGGTGAAATTCCGCTTCTGCATCCGTCCAGCCATGGAATGGGGGGGGGGGGGGGTACGGAGGGTCAAATTGATCCCGCGTTTTATGTACAAAATTTTATAAACCTATGGCGCAAACCATTTTTCCGAGTATGAGCGAAAATCAGGCTTGTTTTGGCTTGCGCGCAGCGTGTATCACATTTTCATGAATATTTATGAATATGTATTAGATTTTGTGATTTATTAACATAATAACGCATGCGCACAAGAATTATTCATTCATTCATTTACCGTACCGTCGCCCAGACTCGTGAGAATTTCCCTAATTTAATTTCCTCTCTCATATCAATCATTTTACCCCAATAGCTTACACCCACTTCTATTTATCTGATGCCGATGCTGTCAGTAAGACATGCATTTCTGATTTTGACTTTATTTTGTGTTGATCACAAATTCAACAAAAGCTGTGTTTACAATATTATCATTTGAGGAATCCACACTCTACAAGCATTGCTTTTTTTTTTAATAGTGGATCACCTCCATTTCCATAACATAAGAGCTTATAGGCTACTGTATTATTCTTTTGTAGATTAACTTTGTTTCATATTTTCAAATTTCAAATTTTCAAATTATGTAAACGTATCCTGTAAACAGTAACAGGCATGTCTCCTGGCCCCCTCCACCAAACAGATAAATTCCTCTCGCATATGGCTGCTACAATCATGGGCATCAATGTGGGGAGGGGGGGGGGGGGGGAGGGCATGGCGCGGTATGCGTCCCTAATATTTTAAGAGTGGGTTGACACAATAGGGTATGTCCCCCACATTCTGGAACAAAGCACACCTAGTGAAACCAAATTTCCCCACCCCCTATACTTAAAGCTGTGAGCTCCCTCTCTTCTCAGCAAAGTTTAACGTTAATTTTTGCTCGCTGACATTTTGGGGAGGGGATCATCATAGACATATAATAAATGTATCCCCCTAAAGAATTTGATCCAAGGATTTCTTTTTTCATTTCTGCAAACCCATTAAGGTGTATGCCCCCAAAGAAAAAAATGCTGAGGAGCCTTTTTTTACTCGCTAGTCAGTGAATTTTAGGACAGTACCCCACCCCCCCCCCCCCCCCCCCGTCCTGTATGCACTGCAATCATACCTCAGTTACAAAGTAACTTCAGGATTTTGTGCCTGCATTATCGTCAACAATGCTTTTTTTCCTTTCTTTTGCTAGTCCCTGAATTTTTGGACAGCCCCTCCCCCCCCCCCCCACATGGCTACAATCACACCTCTGTCACAAAACAACTTCATATGATCTTATGCCTGCATCATGCATCATCTTCAACCTCATCATCATTGTCTTTTCTTCTTTCTTTTGCTAGTCAGTGAATTTTGGAACAGAGCCCCCCCCCCCCCTCCATCACACCTCAATTACAAAGCAACTTCGTATGATCTTTGGCCGGAATCATCATCCTCAACCTCGTCGTCATCATCATCATCAACACTATCTTTCTTTCGCTATTCAGTGATTTTTCAGACAGTGCCCTCCCCCCTCCATATGGCTGCAATCAACCTCAATTACAAACCAACTTTATATGATCTTGTGCCAGCATCATCATCCTCATCATCATCAAAAACACTGACAGAAGCAACATCAACATCAGATTTCACTCAAGGTGAAGAGAAATTGAAAGACAATAAGAATATAGAGAGAAGAAAATGATTTTATTAGCAAAAAAGTGTAACTCTAATTTCAATGCAGCAAGAGATCAGCAAACATTTCTGGAGGCAGAGAGCTCTTGTTGGAATACTTATAACAGGCCTACTATTTAAACATTCTTGCAATGTGAATCCATATAGCCTATCAATGTAATTACATAATAATAACAATGATAATGATAATAATAATAAAAATGTAAAAAAGAATAATGATAAGTTTGACAAATTTCTGAAACAATTCAGCCATAAACTTAGATAATGGTTCATATGGTTCCCCACCTACCTGCATAGGTAGTTTTGTAAATTCAGGTAACAGCGTGAAGCAACCCATCCCTAATAATTGACTAGACTTGCTCCAGAACTACCCTCCAAACATTCACCCCCCCCCCCCCCCCTCAGTGTCTACCCCTGGACAATCAACCCAAGCCAATTACAATGCCCATCCCATCCCCTAACTTGGAAATGTTAATTACTGTAATTGACCTCAGGATTATTTCTTGGGGGGGGGGGGGGACAGTACACTGGAGGTAATTACCCGAGGAATAATAGTCCTAGAACTGTTGATTTTGAAGGCACAACTTCTGTATACAATTTTTGTGTTCCCTGATTTTTTAATTTTTTTTAATAGTTGTTAAAATGGTTTTGGTCCATGTTTCAATTGAATTCACAGATTAATACATTTTATTAGCCTGTCATGAAATAAGGCTCAAATTTTAATTGAGGTATACATCTTTAGGCAAAATGCAAATGAAGTTTCAAAATAAGGGCTTGGGGAAGGGTGCAATTCCTTAGTCTTCAAGCAGCTGGATACTCTACAAGCCTTGTACTTGAACTTCTTAGACAACCTGCAAGTAGAAAACAAAAGAAAAGAGAAAAAAATTGTAAGCATGCTGCAGAGTCGAGAGAGAGAGAGAGAGAGAAAGAAAGAAAGGCTCCTCTCTAAGTACATGATAAATGACGTGATGAACCTGCCTGAAACTTTATTCTAAGTAGTTCAGTACATTATACTAGGAGGTCTGCACATAAGACTGCAAGCTTCAGTCTGTGATAATAAAAATATTGGTTGTTGTTATTAGGCTAAGACTCGTTAGTCTTTACTTTGTATGGCTACTCTGCAGTAAAATACGTTGGGTTTTTTTAAAAAACATCTACGGCACATGGATATTTCTGTCTAGAATTTAGCTTAAATAACGTCCTATAGAAATGAAAAACTTTAAAAATCTACACTTTTCAAAGCTACAAATCATAATGGGCTTACTTCATACCTTGCCAGTGGCAGTAGTAGATTTTTCTAGATCAAGTGGAGTTGACTTGATAACCAAATCTGCCTATATTGTACCATCTGAAGACTACATCAGGTTCAGGTCCCCTTTAAAAATTAAAAGAGGAAGAGGTATATATCATGATTATTTCAAAGCAGTGTGGTGATAACAGGTCTATGAATGATGTCTAGCCCATACATAGCCAGGCTTTGTCTAAATATGCCAGGCCTAGAGTTAGGTCTACCGTCTACTACTAGTACTAGTCCGATGATGGGTGATTTTCATGACAAAGAAAACATCAAGTTCAACTAGTCAAAGGAAGGTCCAATATAGGAGTACCATGAATTCAAACCAGGGTATAGCTTAACATGAACAATCGTGGCTAAAGTTTTACTTAGAGTCTAGATCTAGAGTTAGTCCGGATCAATGTTCCCACCAAGGCCCGGCCGGGAATTTTTTTCCGTACATGGAAACGCAAATCCTCCTTGTGCGCATGTGCGTAGACTTAATTTCTTGCTGGACCTTTCCATAGGCAATCCCATAGACTGTTACATACGACTCATTGACGATTCTTATTAGTCTTCACGCGCAGACCCTATCGCTGATACCTGTTGCGTTCGCGCAGGCACTGATTTTTCTCTCCTCCAATAATGCTCATTCTTTCTCTCTCTCTCTCT
This sequence comes from Echinometra lucunter, assembly GCA_029962745.1. Lineage (NCBI taxonomy): Eukaryota > Metazoa > Echinodermata > Echinoidea > Camarodonta > Echinometridae > Echinometra > Echinometra lucunter. The sequence goes on along the minus strand of CM057163.1, from coordinate 815,789 downwards.
CTCTCTCTTCAATGTGCTCGCAATCTCTCTGTCACTCTGTCTTAGTACTACTAGTACTTATTTCAAATGTTCTGCTGAGGGCCAGAAAGCCATTAACTAAAAGCACAACAAATGCTCTTAATTCTGACTCTCAACCAACTATGAGATGTTGCTTAGGGGTACATAGTGGTACATAGTGGGGGGAGTCTAACGCTGGAAAAGTATCGAGTCGAAATACTAAATGTATAGTTGAAAATATAATTGTATTTCCAAGTGTAAGGAACAGGTATCCGTCACACCACCAGAAACATACAGGCCTTTAACAAAAAACAAACAACAACAACAGCTTAAACAACAAAGAAAGAGGATGGCAGCTCAGAAAGTACCTCTTCTCTGCCAAAGCAGAATATAAGATTAATCAGGCAGCTTAAGATTGCAATCGGTTGCATATCTGCACATCATTTTCATATTTATTTAATAAAAAATGATGCTTTCTCTTATTTTCGTATATAAAAGTGCAACCACACACACCACACTGACTACACATTAAATTTAGGCAAGTAATATAGGCCTACATAACAAAAAGGTATATTAGAGAGAAAATCTCAGGGTTGCATTTTACACCGACTGTTTAGGGCAATGAAAAATATGAAATGTACAGTGCAGTTATAATATAATCGTTAAAGGGTCTGTTGTTGTTTTTTTAATATCTTTTAAATTCAACTGTAACAGGAAAAATCATACTGATGATATTATTAAAAAAATAATGTATACAAAACGATGACTAATTACCAACCTACTACTACCACCACCAACACCGGCACCACCACTACTACTATTACTACTACTACTACTACTACTACTACCACTACCACTAATACTACTACTACTACTACTACTACTACTACTACTACCACTACCACTAATACTACTACTACTACTACTACTACTACTACCACTACCACTATACTACTACTACTACTACTACCACTACCACTAATACTACTACTACTACTACTACTACCACCACTACTACTACTACTACTACTACCACTACCATTAATACTACTACTACTACTACTACTACTACTACTACTACCACTACCACTAATACTACTACTACTACTACTACTACTACTACTACTACTACTACTACTACTACCACTACTACTTCTACCACTACTACTACTACTATTACTACTACTACTACTACTACTGCTACTACTACTACTACTACTACCACTACCACTAATACTACTACTACTACTACTACTACTACCACTACCACTAATACTACTACTACTACTACTATACCACTACCACTAATACTACTACTACTACTACTACTACTACCACTACCACTAATACTACTACTATTACTACTACTACTACTACTACTGCTACTACTACTACTACTACTACTATTACTACTACTACCACTACTATACTACTACTACTACTACCACTACTACTACTACCACTACTACTACTACTACTACTATTACTACTTCTACTACTACTACTACTACCACTACTACTACTATTACGACTACTACTACTACTACTACTACCACTACTACTACTATTACAACTACTATTACTACTTCTACTACCACTACTAATACCACCACCAACACCACCACCACCACTACTACTACTATTACTACCACTACTACTACTACTACTACTACCACTACTACTACCACTACTACTACCACTACACTGCTAATACTACTACAGGGTAGTATGACTATACTACTGCTAATAAAGCTACAACAGGCTACTACTACTACTGTGACTATTACTACTACTTCTACTACTAATGCTGCTGCTATTACTGCTACTGCTGCTGCTCTGCTGCTACTACTACTACTACTACTACTACTACTATACACCATAGCATACAGATCTAACATATCTCACAAGCAGGTGTTTATTTATAAAATTTGGTCTGGAGGAAAAGCATATTTACATTGTCAAAATCATATTTATTCATTTCCAAAACAAGTAGGCCTACAATGACATGAATATAATAATGCAAACAATAATAGTTTAACATATATATACACTATACCATTGTATATGTTTTACTTTGTGAATGAACATAAATGATAGTGGGCCATCGCCAGGGGGGGTGCGGAGGGTGCGAACGCACCCCCCTTCAGAACCAAAAAAATAAAAAATAAAAAAAAAAGAAATTAAAAAAAACAAACAAAACAAAACAAAACAAAACCGGAGGGGGGGGGGTAGGGATACTTGAGGGCTCTTTTAAAAAAGATCTAGGCGAAATACTATCAGTATTAGTAGATCCATATTCATATCTACCTTAGATCTACCAGTTAACGTACGTTCACTTCACAAGTTTTCCGAAGTTAATAATAAATAAATAATGTACTTTGAAACTGAATTTGACCTCTTTGGACCGGCCCCATTTTTTAGCTGAGTTTCGTGCTCGCTCTTGCGCCCCGGCCCGCGCGCGTCTTTTTTTTCCCTACCGTTACTGCGTAAAACGTAATACGTAATTCTTTGTCTTTTGAACTTATTAAATATGATGTTGTAAATTCCTTAGAAATCATCCCATTAATTATTCGACCAAAATTCTCTAACCCAATCATTTTCTTACTTGGTATAGACCACCTAATAGCAATGTTAATTTATATCTTCAATATGAAAATTTGTTATCATTCTTGGATACTTTTAATTATTCAATTATTGTCATGGGAGTTACAAACTGTGATTTACTGAAAATATCTGGATCGTCCGATTTAAAACGTTTAAGTGATATACACAACTTATTTTCATTACAGCAAATTAATACAACAGATTATACCAGGATTACAGCAAAAACAATGACACTCATTGACCATATGTTAACTAACTCAATTGAGAAAATAAAATCACATGGTGTTTTGCATGTTGGAATGAGTGATCACTCTTTAAGTTATTTAATATGGAAGTCAAAGACTGAAAATTCTTCTCGAGTTATTAATTATAGAAAATTTTCTGGTTTTGATTTAGAATCTTATTTAGATGATTTAAGTAATCAACCTTGGCATGAAATTCTTGATTGTACGTGTATCAGTGAAGCAGTCAGTAAATGGGAGGCTTTACTTATGAATGTTGTTAACCAGCATATGCCTATCAAGAGCAAGAAAATTAGTAATAAGAAGTCTCCATGGATGAATTCATATATTTTTGAATTGATAAGAAAAAGAGATAAATTAAAGCGAAAAGCTTGGAAAAATAAAGATGAAACAATGATGAAAGAATACAGAAAACTGAGAAATAATGTTACTTTTGAGATAAGGAAAAGAAAGAAAAAATATTATTCGGAAAAGATATTGAAAATAAAAGAAAATTCTGGTAACACCTGGAAAGTATTGACATCTTTATTACCACGCACCAATAGTAATAAAAATATAATTCAAACAGATAGTGAAAGTTTGTTCGAAAAAAGTGAAAAATTTAACGAGTATTTTGCAAACGTTGGCAATCATTTAGCATCCACAATTCCTATTACAAATGAATCCATATCTAATCAAGAGTACCAAGCCGTATCTTCTTTCAATTTTAGAGTATTATCAGAGGCAGCTGTTTTAAAAGAAATAAATCTCTTGAAAAACAAACCTTCTTATGGAATTGATGGAATCACAGCACAGTTTTTAAAATTATCTTCTGCTGTTATAGTTCCTTCTTTAACTTATCTCTTTAATAAGTCACTACTAGATTGTGTTTTTCCTAATCAGTTTAAAACTGCTAAAGTAATACCATTATTTAAATCTGGTAACAAAGATGACCCTTCTAATTTTAGACCGATATCAATTTTACCAACTGTTTCGAAAATTCTTGAGAAACTTGTTAGTAATCAATTGAAATCTTACATGAAAGAAAACAATATACTTTGTACCCAACAGTCGGGCTTCAGAGAAAAGCATTCGACTGTAACGTCTTTATTGAAAGTTACCGATGATTGGTTGAAAGAAATGGATAATGGCTTTTATACTGGTGCTGTGTTCATCGACCTGAAAAAAGCTTTTGACACCGTAGATACTACAATACTTATTAGAAAACTCTCAAGAATTGGCGTTTCGACGGACGCCTTACACTGGTTCGAAAGTTACTTGTACAATAGGAAGATGTGTACTTTAATAGATTCTGTAATATCAAATATATCATATATAAATTATGGAATTCCTCAGGGCTCCATACTTGGACCAATTTTATTTACAATTTACATAAATGATCTCATAACACAAGTAAAAAACTGCAAATTACATTTATATGCAGATGATACAGTGTTGTATTTTTCTCATAGAAATGTTGATATTATTGAAAAAAATATAAATTTTGATCTCCGTAAAATTCATAACTGGTTATGTTGTAATAAACTAAGTCTTAATGTTAATAAAACCATTTGCATGTTATTTGGAACTGGGAAAATGCTATCTAAATGTGATATTTTAAATGTAACTATATCTGGTAAACGTATTGATCAACGAAATACTGTTAAATATCTGGGAATGTACCTTGATCCAAAGTTAAAATGGAATATACACATTGACGAAATGTGCACTAAAATTAGTAAGGTAGTCAGCTTTCTGGCCCGTCTTAGACATTTTATATCAGAATCCAATCTTAAGATAGTTTACAATTCTATTATCCTTCCACTTTTTGATTATGCTGATATTGTTTATGATTCGGCAAGCAAAAAACACACTGAACGTTTGCAAAAATTACAAAACAGGGCCGGACGTCTCATTTTAAAAATAAATCCGTTTAATCACGTTTCAAACAATGATATTCATATAAAACTAGGATGGCAGTCTCTCAAATCAAGGCGTAAATCACATCTAAACATAATGGTATACAAATCCCTTCATAACTTAGCCCCACCTTATTTAGAAGAGTCTTTTCAATATTGTAATCATTCGTATTCTCTCCGATCGCAAGGAAATATTAAAATTCCCAAACCCAAGAGTGAATGCTGTCGAAGAACGTTCTTATATAGAGGATCACAAGAATATAATAACCTACCATCTACAATAAAATTGTCAAATAGCCTTTTTACTTTTTATAAAAATTTAAATCAGTTAATTCAGTCTTGCCCTGACCTTTAAAAGAAATAGTAGCGACAGGTGGGTGGGTGGGGATGGGGGGGAGGTCGCGTTAAGGTATAGATGTATTCTCTTGTATTCTTTTTGTTGTTTTTCATTATTGTTTAGCCCAATTATTTCTTATGTTTAATTCTATTATATGTCATGTACAGTAACTGTTGTTATGTCATATGTTATGTACAGTAACTGTTGTTACATATTTTCTGGACCCCAGGGAATAACAGTTTTGTCACATTAACAAAGCTGAGTGGGTATATCCAGCCATCTCACTTTTGATTTTTTATTATGTACATACATTTACATTGTATTGCTTTTTAACATTGTGGTATGGAAAATAAATACCAATACCATTACCAATTCCTTAAATGGCTTTCGACAAGTTTGATTCATCAATTGTTTTGTTGTTCTCATTTATAAATAATATATAATATTAATTTAGAAATCGATTTATTAGACTCTACTTTATTAATTTCTGAATAGCCTAATTTCTAATAAATTATTATTTTTTTTTTAATTTTCTTATTCCGGGGGTCAAAATTTGGGATGCAGCTCACAATGTATTTATTAATTTCTGTCTGTCATTCAAATTTTTTTCTCTGATTTTAAGGTTTATCATTTGAGCTACTATGGGGAGGGGGGGGGGAGCTAGGGGTCTTATGTGTAGGCCGATGTAGCCACTGGCCCCAAAGGGTTCAAGAGAGGGCCTCAAATGTTTTTTTTTTTTTTAACAAAAAAACATCAAAATTGAAAGTCATCTCAAGACCCAGGAGACAATTCAAGCTAGCATACAATTAATGTAATGTAGATCTTGTACATAAAGAATAGAAATTGTTGTTGGACTGTGAGAGTGGGCTGGCACTTCACTTACTTACGGGTTTAGGAGTGAACTCTAAGGGGAAAAAAGAACTGAAGTAAATGTTTCATATAATTGTTTTTCTTTTCTCTCTCTCTATTTTTTTCTTTTTCTAGAACTTTTGAACAATGGATGCTGCAGAGAAGGTACTGCTCCAGTCTGTGCAAGATGCAGAGGAAGATGAGGTGCAAAAGCGACAAGAACTGGAACATTTGTTGAAGCTTACATCCACCAAATATAACCACACACTTTTTGTTGCTGTACCCTATGATGGGGACTGTTTTTTTCATAGCATCACAGCACTGGCAGCAGCTGGCCCAGCCCCTCTGTTACGGCAGAAGGTTGTCTCCTTCATTCAGTCTACAGTAAGTTTATTACCTTTAGTATTGTAGATTTAACCATTAGCGAAACCAATCTATTTTTTTATTTTTATTTTTTTTAATTTATTTATTTATTAAAAATAGTTGTTTAGTAATGGTGCCCCCCTCCCATGGACCTCCAAAATAAGAATATCATTCAAAAACAATCACTGAGGGGAGGGGGGATTAGACCTCCCTTTAGAAAAAATCATGGATCAGCCCGTGTGAAACTATTGAGGGATTTAGTCCTATGGAACTATTATGTCATTATGTGCCTACTACTCTAGTAAACTCATTTTCACTTATTAAATGTGTTTGCTAATATGATCTCACACATAAACTAAATAAAATGAAGTTAGAATATCCAGTCCACAATGCTACAGTAGGCCTAATACATATTTATTTATTCATTTCTCTAATGTGTTAAAAAAAAATTTTAAGTTGTAAAATAAACCATATATTATACTTTGCAGAGAGCATCTGTTCAACTCAAGAGTTCGATGACACCTGATCTAATTGACGTCCTTAAACAGCCTGCCAGAGATGTGGAAGACAGCCGGGTCATCCAGGCAACATCCGAGTTTCTTGATCAGGAGATCAAGGTGCTTTCCAATGATAGGCTGAGTCCAGTATTGGAGGAGTTTACATTTTCCCCTCCCTTAGTGACGAATCCGACTGTGATTGTCATTGGACATATTAAAGATCGTCACTTCGTACCCCTGACGAAAGGTGAGGAATTGATAGTTCTTTCCTTTTATGCTAATAATCATATGTTGGATATCATGTTGCAATAATCTTCACACCAGCAGATCAGCATGGTATTGGGTGAATTCAATTTGTCATGAAAATCGCCAAAATTTATAAGACAATGAAAATATATGTGTGAGGAAAAAAAAACATTGGTAAAAAAAATCTGAAATGCTTGAAAAATCTGAAAGGATATGTAGGGTTTGTGAGTACAAAACTGTGCGAAATCAGAGAAAATACTGAAAATTCAGATCCCTGTGGACATAATCATATTTGGATGTGTGACCTGATATCCTGCTTGATATGAACTTGGCTAATGTCTAGCTTGGGTTCTATTTATTCTTATTTTCTCTTGCGATTTTCTCATTACCATCACCATCTTGTTATGTTGCAGACGTGAGGGCTAAGCGTCCAGCTGTAGAGACACACAAACCTGGGAAAAAGAAGAGAAAGACAACCACTGCAGCAAACCTCATCACAACATATTTCTCAAAATGTAAGTTTTACATTCACTCTACCAAATGTTGATGGCATATATAGTGGTGAATCTAAGTAGGGGCGAAACTTTTGCCCCCTTTAATTTTTTAAAACGTGTGTATTACTACAAATTGAGCCCCCTATTTTGCTTATTCACCACTTGCGCACCTGTTAGATCAAGTTTTGGATCCTTCACTGTAAATTTGACACTCTGAGTCTTCCAAGTATAATGATGAAAGAAAGAAAGAAACATTATTTAATTTTACCTATTGTGGTTTCGATACTCATTCAATTAAGAAATAAATCATTAAAAAGGCATTCATATCTACTAAAGATATAAGTAGAAAAGACTAACATCAATAATGGGTGATGTCATGGATCTATTAATATTGTTTTCTGTTATCGCATTTATAAGTCAGTTAGGATTCTGCTATTACTTACTTGGGAACATGATATTTTTAATTAAGTTTGCTTTAAAGATGGATGCTATTCAAATTGATAATGTCAGATCTCAGCTGATAATATTATCCTTTTCATGTATTTTTTTTTGTTGCTGCTATAACAGTTGACCCTATTTATTTGAACTTATTTTGATTCATGCTATATCACTTACCACCAACAGCCCGTTCCAGTGCATCATCAGCACCCCAACCTGCCAGTGCATCATCAGCACCGCATCTTGCCAGTTCTAGTGCATCATCAGCACCCCAACCTGCCAGTGCATCATCAGCACCCCAACCTGCCAGTGCATCATCAGCACCCCAACCTGCCAGTGCATCATCAGCACCCCAACCTGCCAGTGCATCATCAGCACCACAACCTGCCAGTGCATCATCAGCACCCCAACCTGCCAGTGCATCATCAGCACCGCATCTTGCCAGTTCTAGTGCATCATCAGCACCCCAACCTGCCAGTGCATCATCAGCACCGCATCCTGCCAGTTCTAGTGCATCATCAGCACCCCAACCTGCCAGTGCATCATCAGCACGACAACCTGCCAGTGCATCATCAGCACCCCAACCTGCCAGTGCATCATCAGCACCCCAACCTGCCAGTGCATCATCAGCACCGCATCTTGCCAGTTCCAGTGCATCATCAGCACCAACAGCCAGTGCCAGATTAGGAGATGAAAACTGTGCGCTTCTCAATGACATAGGAACAATTTTTCGCTCTGATGGCTCGACTGAGGAAGCTCTGATTGCGTTAAATTCTTTGAGTGATGCTCAGAAACTTAACCTCATAGATAACCATTTCAGGCCTGGTAGTGATTATGTTTTTAGACCAGTTAAGCAAAATAATTGCCTCAGGAGATGCAAGCTGAAATGGTTAGAAACGTATCCATGGGCCGTTTATAGCGACCATTTGGACAGTATATTTTGCATACATTGTTCTCTTTTTGCAAGAAACCGAGCAGATTTGGGCCAGTTTGTTACAAAGCCATTCAACAATTGGAACAAATACAAAGAGAGAATGGAGAAACATGCAAAGCATTCCTACCATATAACTGCTATGCAGGACAGCACAGGCTTCATCACACGAATGAAGAATCCAGGAAGAACTATTCGTTCTCACATGAATGCCAACCTTGCTCAAAAGCTGGAGGAGAACAGGAGGATTTTGCGCCACATCGTTGACGCAGTTCTGTTTTGCGCAATGCAGAACATAGGTTTGAGGGGAAGGTACGAAAATCTACAGGAGCAAAATAATCCCGGCAATTTCCTTGCGTACCTGTGGATTAGAAGTAAGAATGACAACGTACTGCAAAAACACATGATGGCTAGAACGAACACATCAAGGTGTACATCACCCTCGAGCCAGAATGAACTGATCGAAGTGATTGCAAGTTTCATCACAGAGGACCTAGTACAAGAAATACGAGAGGCAAAGTTTTATTGTGTGATGGCCGATGAAGTTACCTCACATGGCAAGGAGCTTATGCCTGTCTGTGTCAGGTTTGTTGACAAGGAGAACAACATCCGTGAAGAATTCCTGTCATTTCAATATCTACAGAGGATTCGAGGGGTAGACATAGGGAGAGCCATTGTGGAGACATTGCGTTCGCTGCAAATTCCCATTGCTGATATGACAGCACAATGCTTTGATGGTGCAGCCAATATGTCCAGTGAGAGGTGCGGAGCTCAAAATTATGTTCGAAACCATGGGGCAGTTCAGGCTCCATACACTCACTGTAGCAGCCACGCCCTCAACCTTGTCATTGGCCATGCGTGCAAGGAGACGGAGGTGAAACATGTCATCGACCAGATGAAGGCTATTTGCCTCTTCTTCAACGGATCCCCCAAAAGGCTCCGACTTCTGGAGTGCATAATAAATAATAACTGTACTTCTGGTAAGAGGAAGGCCCTTCTCGATCTATGTCGCACCCGATGGGCAGAGCGCCAAGCAGCATATGACCATTTCTACACTTCTTATGTGTTCATAGTTGAAGCACTTGAACATATAGCCCATGGACTACATACTGACGAGTATGAACTCCAGGATTTCTCTGGTTCATGGTCGGCTGCTTCCAGAAGTGATGCAAGTTCCTTGTGCCATAGCATTGCCTCATTCAAGTTTATCACTGTGTTCATGGTGGTATATCAAGGACTTGGTGCTCTAGCGGAGATTAGCAAGGCCCTGCAGAAGAGAGCTCTTGATGTTTATGACGCCTACAACAAGGTAACATTTTGTTTGAATTAAAATACTTTGGAACACTGAATATTTTATAACCTCATTATAATGTGGTTGGTTGTAACATAACCTTCTTATTTTGCTGATGCCACCTCTCTATTTATGTATTTGCTTTTTACCGATATACCGAGAAACTTAAAATACATTTATGATCCCAATTTGGATGTCCTTATAATAAAGTTTCATTGTACATTACAATTAATAGAAAGTTTTAGTATGATATAATATGTGGTGAAAATAAAAAATGAGATTCTTTTTCATCAAATCATGATTATGTGGCTGCTTGTAAATTGTTTTAAAAATTGACAAAATTAGAAAAGATATTGCCATTTCAATGGAAAAAAAAATGATATGAAGACTTTGAAGTATTAATTGTTGGGTCACTTTGTTTGTATAATTATATATTGTGTTTTTGTTTACAATTCAACTACACTTGATTAAAGAACCCTTTTATTTGAATACATTTTACATTATTCCTAATCCAGGTTGATGATGTAATTGCAGACTACAAGGATCTGAGGGAAAACATTGAAGCAAGGTTCAAAAAGTGGTTTGAACATGCCCAGAGGATGGCACAGAGGGTAAGTGTTCATGTATTCTTTAAAGGAGAAGAATCCACAATCTCTAATGCAAAGGATAATTCTTTTATAAGTTTACTTTGTGTAAATTCATTTGCAGCAGATTTCTTAATAGTGTGCTGCTTGTATTCACATTAGAATATCACAATCAAAAGACTGCATTGTACATTTTGGGAATGGTTTTATTATAATTATCATATGGTGTCATTATTGACATTCTTTTAAATTTCAAAAAGTAATTGAAATAAGCAAGTGACAACTGTTGTTAAATACCAGATAAAAAATACAAAAAATCAGATAATAAAACTTATCATAAATGTAATGATTAAACACTAACAGGTAACTTTGAACAGATGGCACTTCATCATATTTCCCAAAAGAATTACACTCAATACTTAATTTATTATGCAAATCAGACATCAAGATAGAGCAAGTGAAAGACCTGCTCAGATGTTTGACAATCATATATAATGCTCCCGGAACATAAAGAAAATTATATGTTTTCTCATGGAAGCGTCGTGGTCTGGTGGTTCTGACTCTCGTCTTTCAATCAGAGGGTCGTGGGTTCGAATCCCGGCCACGGCGTTAATTTCCTTCAGCAAGAAATTCATCCACATTGTGCTGCACTCAACCCAGGTGAGGTGAATGGGTACCTGGCAGGAATTCATTCCTTGAAATGCTTGCGCGCTGGCGGCTGCCGGGCTAAAGCCAGGGTAATAATATCCAAGTCCTTTGGAAGCGCATAGAGACGTTATAATCATAATGTGATATGCGCTATACAAGAACTGTATATTATTATTATTATTATTATTATTCCAGGCTGATGTGTCAGTGGAGATGCCCAGGCTTGCAGCAAGACAAACTCACAGACCAAATGCAGAGGCCACATCCTGCAACTGTGAAGAAGGAACATGCGACCACAGGGTAGAGACTTACTTCAGAGTGAACTATGCTGTGCCCTTTGTAGATCACATCATTACAGAGCTTGAGAAGCAGTTTTCAGGTAATTAGAAAACATCACCTGACACCATTTCATCATCATTATTTTCATCATCACCATCAGAATCATTGTCATAATCACATTGAACTGAAATTAAACAACAACAACAAATCTTGGTAGAGAAGTATTTTATTTGACCAATTGGATTTTGACATGAAATTTCCATATCATTTTCTCTGCTGTCCTTTGGAACAAGGTATTGATTTATTACACAGTGAATCCAATGTTAATGAACCTCTTATGGGAATACCTGTTTAGCCACACTGTAAAACTAAATAGCATATCAACTCTTTTTATTTGCCCTTTTGAATATTATTAATTTGATTTAACTGAAGAAAATATACATGTATGTTAACATGGTAACAATAAAAATAATGATATCCAAACTAAAAAGCAAATAGTGGTATCAAATTGAATATAATAAGTGCAACATTTGTCCACTTTTATTTCTAGATTTTTCCAAGAGGGCAAGTAAATTACTCTGTCTGGTTCCTCAAGTTGCTGTGAAGCGTGAGTGCAACATTGACAGCCTGATTGATATGTACGCCGATGATCTGCCATCACCAGGATTAGTGCAGGAGGAATATGAGCGATGGAGAGCCAGATTCCAGCATCACTCAAACCCACCAGATTCCCTGCTCTTGCTATTAGAGTATGTGATCAGCTCATGTATCCCAACATGTATGTCCTGCTAAAGATAGCATGCACACTACCAGTGACGAGTGCAGAGTGTGAGCGGTCAGCCAGTGTCCTTCGCAGACTACATCATTACACGAGAGCAACAATGGGCATGGAGCGGCTGTCTTCCCTAGCTTTGATACATATCCATTACAACTATCCTCATGACACAGAGAAGATAATTAATAGGTTTGCTAATATGCATCCCCGGAAAATGACTTTGGCCAACCTCGTCTATGTTGACCAGTAGGCAGTACATTTGTATGACCATCTAGCAATGGTAAGCCAGTATCCTTCACAGACACCGAAACTGCATTGAGAAACAATAGGCATGTTGACCAGTATGTACTTTCTATATCCATTCTGGCCGGCGGGCTATATAACTGCATGAAATTGAGTTAATACGTTATTTTTTGTGTTTTTGTGGTTTATTTTTCATAAAAAGCACCCCCCCCCCTAGAAAAAAGCTGGTGACGGCCCTGCAACCATTGGCGTACTGAATCCGGGGGGGGGGGGTGGAATATATATCCCCCACTTTTCGAGAGGGGGGATGGCATGTACAAATATCATGAATATCCCCCACTCTTAAAGGAAGAAATGATAACAATCAGTCATAAAAGTTTTTGATAATGTGCCATAAACGACCATCATAATATTTTAGAATTTTATTTGAAAACAAGAAAAGAGGTTATTGCTGGCTCGCTCGCAAAATGTACGCTTGATTCCCCCGCCTCCATACTTACTACTTATCTTGGCTTACTTCGAACCATCGGGTCTTCGCGTCGGGCCGTGTGATCGCGTAACGCGACCTTTCGTGAAAAAAACCCCCTTTATTTACGAAAGGTCGGGTTCACCATTTGAGAAATATATCAGTTAAATCTACGAAAAGTCGGGTCCATTAACCCGACACTTCGTAGAAATTGGCTAACAAATATACGAAGAGTCGCGCCCTTAACGCACATTTCTACAAGAAATAATTTGACGAAAAACGGCTTGAATAAAAGCTAGTATTTGACTCGCACAAAGTCAGCCTTTGCCTTGGAAAGTCCAGAGGTGAGTACAGTTTAAATTTCGCTAATTTGTCAAAAAAATAGAATCTATTCATAATGAGTTCTACATCGTGCCAAATCTTCGTTAATTTATTTATATTTTCAAAGAACTGTCCTGAGCTGTATGTCATGAAATTATGTGCTATAATGTGCTATAAACTCACGAACTTTTCATCGTCGGCAGCTCATGTTACCGCTGCATTGCGCTAAGCACCCTGTCACGACGCAACATCTTGCCCAGACTTTCGGGCGGATTGCCTATGATTGTAAATGCAATGCAAAAACGGTTGACACTGAGATTCAACGTTTATTTTATCCCACGGTTCCCACCTACATGCATAGTGTGTTGGCGAGTTGACGAATCGGTTATCCTAAATTGTTTCATGATGTATAGCTGTGTAAAGCAACGGGGAGGGCGAGGCGGGGGTCTATGACTGTGTGTACAGTTTAAGCTCAGATTTCAAAGACAGCATAAGGAAGCATAATGAGACTAGGTATGATTTAATACAGCGGTGTAACGGGGCTGCGTTTCACAGTACCGGGGTACGGGTACCGTCATAAGTCTTAGTTTATGGACATCCCATAGAAACGCGTGTTAATTCTACAACACGCGTTTCAATGGGATGTCCAAGAAGTTAGACTTATGACGGTTTCGTGAAACGCAGCCCTGGGGCCTGTTTCTGGAAATCAACGCCAAGTTAGTCATATCTTTGTCCGCCAACTACGGAGATGACTCTGATCTTGCTAAACCGTTTCACGAAGAGCATGCTAGCTAAATATCTCGTGAATCGATGTTGAAATGTGACAACACATAGCCTTGATCACAATAACACGTATATTTTGTAAAAGAATTTTATCAAAACTGCAATTATTTGAGTGAACTGGTGAGTGCAAAGATTAGAAATAGTAGCAAGGGGTTATAGATACAAGATATTTTCAAAGAAGGCTGATTACACCAAAGAAAAACTTATAAAATTCTGTTTTTAGTAATTAAGTTAATTATCATTTTGATCGTAAGATGGGTACCCCCGGGACACTAGATTTGCAAAATAAACCCTTACGTTCATGATCGGAAAAAAGGAGGCAAATTAAATATTTATCCAGCGTCATGTCTTGACCAAAACGTTTGATATGCATAATTTTGGTTAATTACAAGCTGAAATATGTCTCATAAAAGTATTTTGTTTCAAAATCTACGATATAAAATTATCTTTGAATAAATATGGGTCTGAAATTTACAGACTATCCCTTTGACTATGCCTTGCCTGACGTGGCAGAATTGCGTTCTTTTGTGAGATGTTACAATCACGGGAGAAACCCACTAGAAACCTTTTTTGCAGATCGTTTCATATGAAACATGAAATATAATATTTATACATGAGCAAGGATGAATTACTGATTGCAGGA